>CAJUYI010003738.1:0-21623 GCA_910591695.1 Galerucella pusilla | reverse complement strand
TTTCCATTGACAAATAAAGTGGCCTTATCGGCAAATATATATATATATATATATATATATATATATATACAGGGTGTCCCAAATAAGAGTGACTGATTTTAAACATAAATGCCCAGCTAATTAATTGCTCCAAAGAGATGGGGTTTTCACTAGTTTCACTAGTTTATCAAAGAGATTTTTTTAGGCTTGGCTGGCATTTCATCTCATCAACACAGGGTGTTTTACTAATGTTGGTCAAATTCAAAGGGGAAAATATGTATTTTTTTCAATGGAACACCCTATAATTTTTGATATCATTCGAAAGAGCAATCATTCTCCTTTCCAAAAATGTATAGTTTTCTATCTTTTGTTCCATTAACAACAAAGATATTCGAAGTTTCATGTAGTAGTACATTTTTGATTAGTAGTCTCACGCATAACAACAAATTCATTAAAAGAAATTGGTTTTCGAGAACCCCATATTCTACAATAATTATGTTTGTTACACATGCCATTAATGTGAAACATTGCTTCATCAAACATAATTCATAATCAATTGGGTTCGTTTCTTAATAAGTCAAGTAAAGTCTCACATACCATTACTCGTTTTTCATAATCTGACTCGTTCAAGTCTGAATTTTGTATGGAGTTAGTCTTAAAACTTCATCTTTGAACGTCACTCTTGCTAAGCTCTAAAATTCCAGCAATGTTTCTAGTTGAAATTTTATGATCGTTATCATGTGGCACTTCATTAATTGACATCAACTTGTTTAAAAGACCATCATTATTTCTTGGTTTTTTAAGTGTGCAATGCAACCAGTTTCGATAAATTGTACATACAATTTTTAAATTATATTCACTGACGGCGGATTGTTCATAATTTTCCTTGTGGATATCCTCCTTGTTTGAATTATTGATTTCGTTTTTGCATGAATTATTGCAGTTTGAGCTTTTTCACTTACTGTATAGATCATTCCGAAACCGACTTATATGACTTATCAAAATTACTATTGTCAAAATTGCTGATTTTAGTTGATTTTAGGCATCAAAATACGTTCATATGAAACTAACAATTAAAAATGTACTACTACATGAAACTTCGAATATATTTGTTGTTAATGAAACAAAAGATAGAAAACTATACATTTTTGGAAAGGAGAATGATTGCTCTATCGAATAAGATTAAAAATTATAGGGTGTTCCATTTAAAAAAATACATATTTTCCTCTTTGAATTTGACCAGCATTAGTAAAACACCCTGTGTTGATGAGATGAGACGCCAGTTAAGCCTAAGAAAATCTCCTTGATAAACTAGTGAAACTAGTGAAAACCCCATCTCTTTGGAGCAATTAATAAGCTGTGCATTTATGTTTAAAATCAGTCACTATTATTTGGGACACCCTGTATATAATCAGCTCTGCAGGCCTAGAAGGCCCATGGCTTTGTTGACTTCCTTTCTCCATTCTTTCCTGTTCTCCGCTTTTCTTTTCTAGTTGGTTATTTTCAGCGTTCTAAGGTCTTTTAACACCTCTTCCATCCATCTTGCTTTGGGTCGTCCTCTTTTCCTCTTTCCTCCTATCCCGCTTTCCACTATTTTTTGGGGTACCCTTTCATTTTTCATTCTCTGTATGTGGCCAATCCATCTCAATCTTTTTCCCTTTGCAGCACCTATAATGTCTGGTTGACCAAATAAATCTCTCAGTTCTTTATTGCTTCTTCTCTGCCATATGTCGTCTATTTTCTTCCCTCTAAAAATTTTAAGTAGACATTTCCTTTCCCAAATCGCTAGCATATTTTGTTCACTTTTACCCAGTGTCCACGTTTCGCTTCCGAATAGCACTATAGGTCTCAGTACCGTTTTGTATATTCTTATTTTGGCACTTCTAGCTAGCACTTTACTGTTTAATATATTTTTTAGCTTATATAAACATTTTTTGTTTCCTTTGTTTATTCTGTTCTGGATCTCTTTTCTTTGATCAGGCTTTTTGGCAAATTCTGCTCCTAAATAGGTAAATGTATCCACTTCTTTAAAACTATATGATTTGTTTTTCAACGTTGTTATTTCCAATTTCCCATTATTCCTTCCCTCAGTATTTGTCTATTTCATGTACTTAGTTTTTCCCTCATTTATTTTCAATCCCATTTCTAATGCTATTTGCTCGAGTCGTACAATAACTTCTTGTAGTTCTTGCTTGCTTCTTGTAATTATCCCTATGTCGTCGGCAAATGCTAGACATTGATGTCTTTTGTGATATATTATCCCTGACCTATTTATTCCCGCTTTTCGAACTATGTATTCAAAGTACATATGTAAACATTATGGATGATAGGGGGTCACCTTGCTTAACTCCTTCCCTCACTTCAAAACTTTCGGTTCTCTCATTTCCTACCCTTACGCAGCATTTTGATCCCTCCATAGTTAACTTTACCATCTTAATTAGTTTGTTGCTCACTCCTAATTATTTTAGTGCCTTAAACAGTTTACTTCTTATCTTATCGAAGGCTTGTTTGAAATCAATAAAAATTACATGAGTATTCTTTTCATATTCGTAGCTCTCCGCCTGTATTTCCCTAAGTGTAAAAATTTGGTCTGATCTTCCTTGCCGAAATCCACATTGATCGGCAAATATATGATTCATTAATTGAATCATTTATACGAATTGTGGGAAAAATTGGAAATATGAATAGATCTATTGTGCCCTCTTTCTCCTACCTAGTTTCTGGGAAAAGTCTGGTAGGTAGTTTCATCAGGCATATTTACAGGAGAAAGAAGGAGGAGGAGAAAAGGAATAATGGATCTTTCAGATCCTAGTGAATGTTCAACCAAAAAAAAATTACATCACGTAAGATCGGCACACGATTTCATATGTATTTGAAAACTATTTACTGTAATAATTCCCGTTGTATAAGTAATTGAGTTTTGTTATAAACTAATGAGTCAATTATACAAGTGAAACGGTAAATGAGCACGGTCTTAACCCTGAATTTGCAGAATTCATTATAAAGTCGTTATTAATTAAACGAACTTCAAGAGCAAAAAATACTGAAATTCTAATTTCCAACAATTATTATTAGACGTAATTTTCCGTCACTTAAATGCAGTTACATTGCCACAATTTTCCAATTTAATATTCCCAGGAAGAATAATTCAATACGACTCTGCGAAGCTATAAAAATTTTGACGTTGGGTTGTTAGCAGTAAACCAACTTAACATTTAAAAATCGGTCATTCCGAGCGGTAGGGTGGATATAAAAAAACAAGTAATTTTCCAAAGTAGCACGTCGAGAAAGTTCCAACCCACTTGGAAACCACTTTCTATTTATTTAGCTGTTAACCCTTGTGGTGATGTAAACCGAAAAAAGCTGCACTAAATTAGGAAGAGAGGGATAGAGATACTTTCCGCTAGGCGCGTACTTCGCAAAGTTATGGTCGGGCCCTTTGTCAAGTACGAAGTAGTCTGTCACCGAACACTACACAGCCACGCCTTCGAGAAACTTACCGGAATGTAAGGGATATATAACTTTGGAACAACAATTGCGAAGAGAAAATAAAGATTAAGGTTTCACTGGATTGCTGGACATGAAAGGCCATTCATAACGTACGCTGGAACTTAATCGATAGATTTAAAATAAATAGAGGTATTAGAGCTCACCGGTTCTTTTTGCACGCTTTATATCAGTTTCACTTGTATGTATGTATTTATGTTTGTAACGCAATCTTTACACTTGATATTCACCCACCATAAACGCTCTGAAAACTTTGAAATTTTGTACACTTGTCAAGCACCGATGTCTATACAATGTAGTAGTAAAATATAGGGTGCTCCATTATGAAAAAACTGCTGACTCAAATGTACGGTCTGACCTCCTGCTGACGTCGACAGCGACAATTGCTTACGCTTTGTTTACTCGGGAAAGTATTTTTGGTGAGAAACTTCAATAATGGCAATCTATTTGAAATATTAAAAAGTAATGACAGGAAAAAAAATATTGTATCGTCTTATTAAGTATTATTAGAAAGTAAGGATATGTTTTTGCGCTAACTTGGCAAACCATTTAGACAGAGCTCAGCTATTACCACTCAATTTGTTTTTCACAACATTTGATGCGTTAATCCAGCTTGGACATGCCCACCATCATCACCCAAAAACAATTACGCTACTGGGAGAATTGAGTGGATTCACGGATTCTATTTGGAAAAACAAATAGGAAAATAAAAAGGTAGAACGTGTTGCGGGACACACGGTAGTTCCTTTTAAGCAAAAATTATGTAATACATCTGACATTATAGAAAACAATTTGCATATTCCTCGGTGGTGGAGTAGTAAGCAAACCAGACTCTCACACGGTAGACCCGAGTTGGATTCCCCGTGGAGAATTTTTTTTAATTGTTAACTTTATTTTTGAATAATTATTCTGCTTGATATTAATAAGGACAACAGGTAGACGTTTGAAATATTTAGCAGAATATTCATTGTTATAGATAATGGTACGTTACCCTTCATGAGGGAGTCCGACTGGCACAATCCACTTATAACAGCATCGTATATTTAAAAAGGGAAACCGTAGCATTATGAAAATTGGACATTCAAGAACTGTACGTTTACCACAAAAAAATTAGTGGAAACATAATATTGAATTGTAAAATTTTCAATTTGAAGTTATATTACAGTTTATAGAAATTTTCATTTTCTAGATTTTTTCTTAAGTGGATCGTAGAAAAAATATGCTGTTCGACTCGTGTGGATTGTCCATATCGCACTTGAACGAATGAGCACTTCGCACACTAGTTGCAGAACCTACTATTTTTATCAAAATATGCCCTTTCAGATTTAAAAACAACCTGCCAAATGTCAAATTAATTTATCCATGCATTTAAAAGTTATCGAATTGAAACATTCAAGTTTTCAAAATTTCAACACCCTGTATTTCGAAAAGTAAATGTGCTAGACCCCTTAATCCTCATATCATTTTGTCCAATTTCACGAGAGGAATCTACATGCAAACGTTCGAGATGCTTATACCATTTTTTGCGCGATCGTATTGAAATAAATTCCGAATAAAATAATTTAAATGAACGAAATGTCAAAAGTGACATTCATACTTCTCGATCAGTTTAAAATATATTTTGCATTTTGGTAAAATTGCTTTGCTATTTATCACTTTTCGACGTCTGAACGGTAAGTAAATCACTTTCCGACGTGTTAAACTCAAAAACCAGTAAACACAACCTACCGTCTTGACAACCGATGCTGTGAATAAACAAAAAAGATCAATCGCGCAAAAAATTATGGAAAGAATAGTAGAAATTTATCTGAACAAATTCAAGTAGATCACCAGCACTGCGAATACCAGCTTTGCATAGAATTTTAATATAACATCGGTGGTACAGTGCTAGAATGCTCGCCTTCCACGCGGGCGGCCCGGGCTCGATTCCCCGCCGAAGCATATGAATCGCTGCTTCGTAAACGAGACAAAAACTCAGTAGAGAGCACACGCACGCAGGAAAGGCATATATCGAAGCAACGTAACATAACGTAACGAACAGATCTTTAGCGTCGCGACCCCCGGTCGCTCAAACAACCTGACGTGAAGAACTAAAGTTCTAATAAAATGTTTCCCACAATAAAATTGGACAGGAATCGAGTCTTGAGATTTATTTAAATGAAGCACAATGACACGATAATTTTCTATTAGATGAAAGCATGCATTACAAAAATTATACTCTAGGTTTAGTTAATAAGGACCTTAGTTGAAATTGTAAAGAAAAATAACAGTGGATATGAAACTTATAGACTTCGAAGTAAAGATGAAATGGAAGAATGTATGTCAGTGTATACATGTTGACATGTAAATAACAGAACTTTAACGTTGCACATCAGACTCATTGAAAAATGAGGGGTTGACAAAAACAATTGTAGAATTTCATGAAAATCGTAATCAAGCGGAAACGGAAACAACTGAATAAATTGCTACAATAAAAAAATCCTCAAATTTGATTTAAACAGGAGAATATTGGGAAGTGGGTCACTTGGTCAAGTGAAAGGCAAGAGAGCTTATATGGAAAGAATAGACCAAGTGTAGACATAGAGAAACGTTGGAGTGTTTATTAGCTGGTGGTCAATGACCAAGTGAAACCCTCCGTATGGGTAGTTACGTATTGCCGGGTAGGTGTGTACAGTCAGAGACAGGATTCCAATATAAAATAAAAGTTTATTCTTGAATATACTATATACAATCACTATTCACAAAAAGGTATGTGGGTTTAACGGCTGATTTGAAATGACCGCTTCTATTTCTGGGATTTCGTCGTAGGCGACGTCTTCTGTTTGTGAAACTACGACCAGCGGAGTATCTATCAGTTCGTACAGTGAATGCAATGGAATATCCCTAAGTTAATACCATAGGGACGGGAAAGACAGGAAAGGGCGAAAGTCAATACCTTCCGCTCTTTATCGGTTATCTGGAAGTACGCTGAAGTCAATACCTTCAACGAGGATAGGATATTTCTAAGTAAGTCAGGAGTTTCAAAGGATTACGAAAGACCTTCCGTGAGGATAGAATATCCCTAAGTCAGTACCTTAGGGACAGGAACTTCGGAGTAGTACGAAAGTCAGTACCTTTCGTACATAAACGGTTCAGGATTTGCACTGAAGTCAATACCCTCAGCGCGGACAGGTTAATTCAGACAGGTCAATACCCTACTGAACGAGGAGAGGGATTATCGACAAGTCAGTACCTTGACAACCGGAGAAAGGAAGCCCACCGAGTCAATACTCGCTAGACTGCCTGCTACCATTCTTGGTCGTCCTTTTATATCTACACTGGCTTGGTGAAAACAGCTTTGTATCGAACCATAGTCGTCTCTAGAACGATATTTCAGGGGTATATCGTTACACAAGATCTGAGCTAAGTAGGAATCGTATAACCTTGGACCATTTATCAAGATATCGACTTTTACAACTATATCAGATTCAATACCAAGTATCACAAAAAATAGAGGACAATACCACAGATAATTATCACAAAAATAAATGAATTACATCAAAAGCACTGGGATGATAATTGAATATCCCAAGGCGATGATCAACTGATTACACAAGCAGCTTGAATATTAATAATTTTACTCTTTGGGCTGTGCTTCAAACTCTTCCTAAAATAACTGGTTATGGTAAGTGAAGAAGTTGACTCAATGAAATAGCTGTTGTACCGCTGTATTCATTTTATCAAACTTGGTATCGTTCGAAGGGGATTCCACTGTTTATAAAAATTCATATTATCGTTCCATTCCAGCTGTTTAAGCAATTGCTGGCTGGTATGGCTTAAGTAACTTCTATATTTCAATGTTTTTGTAGATTTTCCTCAAGACAGGTGAAAATCTAGCTTGAGCTTTCCAATAGGTGTTAAGGTTTAGAAGCTGAAAAGTTTTCAACAATGAGAAACACACCGTCGGCTTATTACGAAAAGTGCCCAGGTCAATTATTTTCTTTTTGCAGGTAACAAGATTCAAATTTTATAATAGGTACTAGGCAGATTGCATAAATCCAATTATTAAAATTTTTATACACAAAACATATATACTTCGACACTTTTCCCTGTATGGATCTATATCCAACAAGTAACTTGGTCACTCAAACACGTAGTAAGCCGATGTGTCGCTTTCATCGGTATTCCTGACTAGACTTCTGCACGTTGAAAACCAAACTGAAAGAGTCTTAGGTCTCTTCATGAGGTCATATGTATAGGTTTATGACCACAAATATTTTTAGCTTATAACAATTTCTAGAAGTGCAGGAATACCCTGAAGGATTTGTTTTAGTGAGTTGATTTCTTGTTTTCACAACAAATCTGTATGTTATAGGGTGTTGACAGATGTTTAGTGTAGTGTGGTTGTACCTATCAATTACAGAGTTGTTTTGTGTACAAAGTTCTACCGTTACCTTGATTTCGCTGCTATTTTAACATGATTAAAATTAGATGATAGCATTAACAACCAATATGGGATGTAATTTGAGTGTCTCCTATTTTTATTATCATATTAAATTGTATACGTATAATGGTTTATATATAGCAACTAAAACAGTAAGTTATTTCCCTATTTTATCTGTTTCACGTCTGGAAATACAGAGGTTTCCATGACAATGGATGATTACATCATGATAGATTTAGTTTCCTACATGTGAGATAGTTTCAGCGAATCTTTTGTATGTGATGATGTAATTTGAAACGGCTCTAGAAACAATTTCAATTTGTAGCTGTGACGTAGGTACTTTACTGTGCAATTTCGTTTGACAAACGGTTATGCTAGGGCTGTTCAAGAGATTTTGAATTATTAACTGAAGTAGACAATGAATTGAGGAAGTGGTGATAAATGCTAGTAAATAAGTGTATGTCAAAAGGAATGAACGTTCTTCGCATAAAAAACTTCCACTTCGAGATCATCAACAATATCGTCAGCAATGAGAGCAGGTCCTTTCAATACTTGTATTACGTTTTTGATACCTTTTTCGAAACCTTGTAACTTCTTGGCTTATGTAGTATCTTCTTCTGTATCTTGTGGAGTAGGGAGGGGGAGTGTAGGCCCATAGCACTTAGGCCACATGTGTCCCATTGTACATCCTCCCAAAGATTTGCCCTCCTAGGTCATCGTCCATCCTGTCCTTTAGCCTGACAGTTTCATCTTCCTCTTCACACTTTCTGCAAAGAGGTGTGTCCACTAGCCCCATAGTATGGAGATGTTTCCCTAGTTGACAGTGGCCAGTCAGAAATCCTACTGTTAAACGTAGGATTCTCCTGGTCATCGCCAAAAATTTCTTCGGCGCCAGCTTCCCAGGGTCGCCTAGGGTGATCCTGGCAAGACTCCTTCCTTTGATTCCATCCCATCTCTCAAGGGATTGAGCATCGGTGTGACGATTGGCTAGTTCCGCAATTGTCGAAGTCGTTAGACCGTAGGTGTCACTGGCCCCTGAAACTTTTTATCCAGCCGCTACCCTAGCTAAAAAATCGGCAATGCGATTACCTTTACTCTTGTCGTGCTCTTTGACCCACATCAGGATAATATTGTTATCTGCCGAGGCGTTAGCTAAATCTTGGTGGCACTCTAGTACTAGCCCCGATATAACACGTTGTCTGTTTTTTGTCTGTTTGAACAACGCTGGTATTGTTCCCATTCCCCTCTTAATCCTCAGGCTTAGTGCTGTGGAGTAAATTCCACATCCTGAGCCTTCTCTCATTTTTGAGCCATCTGTATATATGTGTATTGCATTTGCAGCATCTGACTTTGTGTTCTGTTTCATTTGTATTTTGTAGGGTTTATTAAAAACAAACCTGGGTTCAATTGCATCATTGGCTGCCTGCAGTAGAGGTAGCGCAGTAAGCGCTTCTTGCCATAGGCTTAGCCTCATTTGGCCCACTCCTTCTTCGGGGCTTAAACCTGCCGTGCGCAATCGTACCATTACCATTAAGGCAGTAGTATCTACACTGGCACCTACAGCATGATTTAAGAACTATTGCAGCTAAGGCTACAAGCGTCCCATGGATATAAACCAAACGTTTCTGACAATATTGTAGTGTGACAAGCGGAATACCCAGGAAAATACATGGCCAGAATAACTCTTCACAAAGCATTGACACCAAATCATTTATTTTGGGAGTATAACGGACCACTAATGAGGGTTGAAATTTCTCATGCAAACATTATTGCATACTTTATATAACAAAATTATGAATATCCACCAACATTTTCTTTTTCATTTAATTCTTCCGAACAATTATCACATTCTGTTTTTATTTACAAAGAAAATACAGCCATTGTTCCATCCGAAACGAGATAATAATCTAATTTATATACAGTACGAAAGTTATGCTACATTTCCTTTTTTTATATTTCTTCATTGTTTGGAACTGTTTTGCGCGCTATATATCATGATTATGAGCTGTCAAAGATAACAGAAAAGCGGGCATGTTCCCGAAATAATATATCACGTTTTCAGTTTCGCAACCAATCCCTTGAAATATCACAGTTGATAATTGATGAGGTAATTTGTTCAGTATTGCAATATGTTGAAGGATTTCATAAAATCGCTATCAATATGCATGATTTTCGTCGGAACTCTTGAACCAAAGAAAACTGGTTCGACCTACACATGGCTATAGTCGAATTCACTTATATCTTGCTACATCCCCTCTCTTTAGGTTGTATCCTATTTCTTCTGCAATACTTTATTTGCGTCTTCTTTTCTCCTGTAATGCAATTACAGGATAGATGTTCTCTCGTCGTCAATAGGCTAGTCCATCTTAGTCTACGCAATTGCTTCATTGATCTCTCTATGGCAAAATACATCCAGCTCAGGGTCCCTTGGCTACAACCCACAATATCTCGAACCATAACCTCATTCTTGCGCCGTTTCGTTGATGTCCAACATGGATTAAACACAAACACACAAACTAAAGTATCTAATTTATCAAACTGCCCTCAACTTCTATTAATTCGAAAATAGAGAACAAAATAGCCATTAATTAATATATACATATTTTTTATTCTGGCAGCGTTTGTTTATTAACAAGTTGATCAATTTCCATTAGCTGATAATGTAATAAACATTGAAAACATCAATATTTTTTTAATTCAATTTTTGCATTGATTTATATTATCCTTTGTGTTGAGCTTATTGAAATGAATACAAACATTTTGTTATAAACATGATTGTATTGCGTTATTTTCCATTTCGCACTGCGAATTTTATCCTATATTTAGTAAAATCTCTTCTATCCAATGCTTTATTTTATTTAATATCAACTGTTCAAATCTAACCGTTATAATTTTGGAAATGTTCATTTTCACTCGTGTTATAATTTTCACCACTCGTGCAGAAATGTAAAATTCTATTTATATTAAATGGTAAAAATTTGACAAAAATTATATTCGATTCTTCATATATTATTATTGCCTATAATCTTATACAACTCCCTGGAGATTGTTCATGTTCCGTTCTACTCGAAGATAGGAAGCGTTATTTAATGTAAAAATCATTTTTGTCAAGAAAGTACTAAGAATGTAAGATATTCTGTAACTTTTTCCTGTCAAAATTTCTTGAAGAAAAAGTCAGGACTTCCTTACTGTAAGGAAATGTCATTTCCTTACTGTAAGGAAATGATATTTCCGTACAGTTGTTAGTGTTCTACATAAATGATTGAAAACACATTGCTTATAAGGAAATAATTTATATTTTGAAAACATCAAGTCATTGCTGAATACATTTTTAAGATCAATTTGTTATATTTACAGTAATTTGACAGTTAGTACAATTATTGAACATTGGAGGAACACTCTTAGAACTATGAGAAACATTTTGGACAACATGCAGGGTGGTAGGGTCATTTTGTTGAATATTTTGTACTGTGAAAATTTTATTTGCCACCTCAACCTTATTGTTAAGCGATTCTTCGATATATCCTTCAGCAACGTTTGATGACTTCCATCCGCCATGCCTCTTTAAACTAGTTATGTCGGCACCAGAGTCAACCAATATTGTTGCAGAAGACCGACGAAAGCAGTGACCAGTATATTCTGTCGGATTTACCAAGTTCAAATAAGTAGCAACTATTTTGGGCATTTTTCTAAATTGATGAATTCCTACCACTTGTCTACAACCCTTTCCGCTTTGATATTTAAAGAAAAATCGGTCACTGTTCATATTTTCTGGTCTTAACGAAACATACTTTCGATAAACATTCAAGTAGATCTGATTAATTACAAATGATCTTGGTTTGTTGGTTTTCGAATCAGGTATGCTGATTAAAAGCTTAGATTCTAAGTCTTCTATATCGTGTACAGTCATTCGGACTAACTCATCCATTCTACAGGCCCCAGAAATACCAAATATTACAGCCAACTAAAAAATAAATAAAGCTATAATCTAAATAGAAATTAAAACCTTGTAAATTACCTTAATCATTAAATTTTCTTTATCTGGAGCTTCCTGGATGAATTTTTCAATTTCTTCCTTCGTTAAAATCTTAGATTTCTTTGCCCTATAACCTTGAGCTTGCCGTTTCAATAAAGAACGAAGTTTTGAGTATGTAGATATATCTACATTGTGTTTAAGTGCAAGGGTTGACTTCAGCATTGAATAATTGGCCCATAATGTTGAAGATTTCATCTTTAAACAAAGGTCTAGGAAGTATGCCATTATAACATTTTCTGAGAAAGAACTCGTATTTTTACTCATGCGATAATCCATAAAACGTCTGTATGCATTTTCGTACTTTTCTCTTGATTTCTTTGGCAATAATTCTAATGAAGCAGTATTCACTGCCTCAACCAGCTCTGGAGGAGCCCCAGGAATGGAAATTCCATCATCACTTATCATTTTACTTTCGAGAACACCAGCAATTAAATTTATAAGCGTCAAGTTTGACAATTCAACCTCAATACGTTTCCATAGTAACCCAAGTAATTTTATTAGGAATTTCAAAGCACCATTTATTTGGGAATAAAATTATCGCGTTTTTTTTAAATCAATCAATATCTGTCAAATTTTAAACGATTTGCGGAAAAATAGTATGTTTACCTCGTAGGTAAAGCCACATTCCTGGACTCTGTGTTGCTAAGCCTTGGCTTGCGCCTCGACTTAGCAATCTTCACAGTCGTCCAGGAATGTTAAGCTTTTCCTACCCGGTAAACAATGTACTATTATTGGCTCGGAATGTCCGCATATCAGATTGTTTTGTTCCGATAGCGTCAATCTGTTTCGAAGATCAGTATTTCAGTAGCTAGAGCTTCGAAACTTTGTACCTGAAGCTAGTCAAGTGGGTAGACAAAGTTGAATATTTTTGCGGAAATAACAGTTTATTGTTCGAATAATACTTCTGCTAAAACCTATAAGTACTTGCTTTGGAGCAAGGAACGCGATGTCGAAAGACTGGTAATGGGTTCCGAAGACGAAAAACCACGTCAACGTCGATCAACAGTGGATATGATGAACTCAAATCACTACTTTGACGTATTCATGTTCAGCAGATAAAAGACATGAAAGAGAATTCGCGGCGAGTACTAAAAATACGCTTAACACTTGTTATGAGTAGAGCATGGATTTTTAAGCATAAAAAAACTTAAAATAGGCTCTTAAAAACGCTCAAAATTTTCTGGAAATAAGCTCATAAATATGCATGAAATTTAAAAAAAGCAAGGAAAAGTAATTTATAAAAACGAATATCTTTATCAATATAACACAGTTTTACACAAAAAACATAAAAATAAAAGTCATTTCGTCATAAGATAAGATAAATAAAGAAACTACTTTTTCCTAAAAAAAGCAGAAACCTATTTCTTGCAAAAAAAAACACTAAATAATAGGAACGAATGAAACTTTATACATTACAAACTACTCGTATTTGAATAAACCAATAACTAATTGTTTTTCTAAATTGTCAACAGTAAATCCCATTCTTCTCACTCAGCACAAATTTCAAATGAGAAAAACTTCGTTCAAGATCCACGCTGGTAATTGGTACATATTTAAATTTAGGAACAATAGTTGCATCTATCGCAAGATCTTCAACGACATTTCCTTCAATAACATTTGCTATTTGGTTTAAAGCCGAGGGTATCCACAATCGGCATACGGAATTCCCCGAACAATAGACATGTGATGGGTAACGCTAGTACGATGTTGTCACGTTATAATATAAAGTGAATTAAATTGACAAATATATTAAAAACTGACATACCGAGAAGTAAATGTACAATATTAGCACGAAATACACCACTAATTGTTAAAATATGCATAAAACTAGCACACAAAAAAATAAATGCATTAAAACTGAAAATAGGCATAATGGCACAAAAACAAATTGACCCTGTGAATCCTCTTATTAAAATTCATGCATATATGTGATCAAAATACATCTGCCATCAAAAATGACTTATGGCATAATAGCTATAAATCCGCGCTCTAGTTATGAGGATTGGATTACTCTTAGGCGTGAGTATGGACTTCCTCTGAAGGCGATATAATGATCAATAATGCATTCTTCCGTGTTTCTTTGATTAATTCCTGATAATTTTTTGATGGAGCAGTATGAACAAGCTGCTTTTGGCAGCGGTCCTTTTATATATAGTTATTTTATTTTGATGGCAACAAAATTTCCTTGTCAATCAAAGTCCGTTTTCACTCTATCTCTATCGGTCTCGTCAATATTATTCCCATGGAAAATTTCCTTAGGGAATAATTTGAATAACTCGGCTCCTGCATCTCTTTTTCCAGGCCTGTGATGGAGTGGTTGCGACGTCAGCAATTCGGTAGTTGGCATCGAATCGCGAGAGAATATGTTTCATTTCTCCAACAAATATAAAGCGAAAGAGAAAACAAGTTATGGGCTACCAAAAAGTATTTTAACAAAATTTTTCCACGGATTGTGGTATAAAGAGAGCAGTTGCGATTCACGTCAAACGTGTCGGTACACTTGCAGCCGCATTTTCACGGAGTTATCGGTATTCATGTGGAGTTTGAGCAAAAATATATTTAGCTCGAACAATGGCGGGGGATTCTAAAGGTTTTGTGTGGCATGCTTTTTATTGTCAAAATTCAAGGCACAGCACTAAGGAGATTACTGGACAGAGAAGGGACATTTCCCTAAGTTAAAGCGCAGATATCCCAAAATTCCTCAGGGAAATTGGACTAAAGAAGCTACTAGTTTCTGGGACTCTCCTCAAAAATTGAGTAGAAGTTAGGGGGGACAATTAATAGACATTTCAGGTCTCAGTGAAAACCACACAAAATATCCTTTTTTATTTATTGATTTTGAGAATTTGGAATTTGTGACATGATCTGGCTCTGTCAAATGACTGGAATTTTGTATATGACTGTATTCAAGATCAAGATGCAAGGTGGTTGAGTTGAATAAAGGTCTTCAACATAATTTTTTTCATTCAGGTCTATTTCTCGACTGAGGCTAATCACCGACGCCGGGAGCACTCTACCTCTAACCGAAAATTTTGGAGAACCCACTAGTATGTATGTGTATGTATCCTACTATGGATACTTGGTGAATTATAAGTGTGGAAGGGACTCTGAATAGGTGGTGTTGCTGGTCACTCGGTGTGTCATCTTACAGGAATAAAACAACTACTGGAATCACTGGGGCGTGTTCTCTTTATTACCTTACTTTACTAGTATACATTAACCCACTTATTACTAGAATAATAATTAGATTTTATTTAGAATGATAATTAGAATTGAATGTTTTTTAAAACACTATCGTTAACATATTTATACGACGAGTCAAGTTCACCCATTGGTACATATAAATAATACTGTTTATGTTTATTTCACGCTCTGAACTTGACTTCGTACGTTTAACCTTTCTATTTCTTATTTATGAAACAATTCATGATTTATTGGAATTAACTTCAAGGGAATTTATGTCTTTTAATATTAAATAATTAATAACTTAATATTTCGGCCAAAAGGCATCACAAGTGGTAGCGTTCTTTAACGAGCCCAACATCCATGGACTCGGGACCTCGGTTTTACGTCTCCTTCGAAAGACGGCTTCTACATGATAATAATAATAGACGTCTAATGTTGAAATCATGGTGTGCACAATATTTGACAACTGCATACACGTTTGAAAGGCTTTTGTTTTAAGAATGATCATATTTGGTTAGTTCCAGAAAAAAATTGGAAGTATTATTTTTTTTCTTTCAATTAACGTGTCTCAACTGCTAAGGCCATTCACACGGTTAGAGTATATCATACATTTTAGGTAAAGTAGTTATAACATTTAATACATTTTAATAGATCATTTCAGTAGATCTTAGATATGATTTATTAAATTTATGTCCTTTAGGTAGGATAGCACTGTATTAATTTCACTTATCACTGAGTGGTTCTTTTATAATGTGTTTCTGCTGGTAGATTTGATAGCGGGGACATTCCACTGAGATGTGTTTAACCGTTAGATGAACATAACATAACTGGCTCAGGGGGCGATCTTCTATTGTCACCAAGTATCCGTGGGTATAGCGTGTGTGTCCAATTGTCAATCTCCTCATAATTACTTCTTCTTTTCTGGAGAGAGTCGAGTAATGGTGATATGTATGGATGTCTGGGTAGCAGGAATGGCACAATGGGCCCGCCAGTGGCCTCAGTGCCACCATGACTTTTTGGCTAAGTCAAGGCTCGCCTGCACATTCTGTAGTAGTAGTAGTAATGGTGATATGTAAGACTAGATTGTATTTAGTGGAGGAAGGAGTTAGTTGCGTCCCAGTGTAATGGCTAGTAGTCTCTAAGATGTTTTTTAACGCAGATTTTAGGTCGTCATGGATTTGTAAGTGGAATAATTATGGAACTGAAACAAGAAACCATAACGACATTAGTCATTGCTTATGAACCTGAAAAAAATTAGAAAGAACTGCATGGGATATCTCACAAACACCATATAGAGAAGTTGAATGACATTGTTTTATCAATATTTTCACTTTCAACGTCTGGGTAGCGTCTCAGTTGCTGTTATGAAATTGTATTTAGTCAAATGTTTTCCTGATTTTTACTGGTAAGAAGCTACAGGATGATGAAACATTGGAAAAAATTAAATTGTGTCACTTGTATTTTTCGAGTAACCCAAAAATCCTAAGCTGGATGTACACTGCCATAGTGAGACCAATCATAACTTATGGAGCCATTGCGTGTAGTAGTAGAACAAGCCTATTGACTATGAGAGAAAACCTCTCCAAAATTCAAAGACTAGCCTAATTATGCATTACAGGAGCAATGAGAACATGCCCAACGGCAGCCATGGAAGTGATTCTCAACCTCATCCCTCTACATAATTATGGTGGTGGAAAGTGTTGCAGAAAGAACAAGATACAGACTAAGTAAAGAGGGAATCATTGAGAAAAAAACCACCTCCTCACTTTTTAGAAATCAGACAACCTGGGATATGCCACAAGACGGTATGATGAAAATGTATAACTTTTCAAAGAAATTCGTTAAGGAAATGAGCAACAAGAAGGAATGGGATCCAAATACCATTACCAGACTTGGAAAAAGTGCCATTCAATGGTACACAGACGGCTCAAAAGTAATAGAGGGAACTGGGATAGGAGTGTTCGGGCCAGGAACCAAACACTCTGAAAGCTTGGGAAAAACCACAAGTATCTTTCAAGCGGAAATCCACGCCATAAGAAAGTGCGCCCAGTTCAATATTGATGAAGGATACAGAAGACGAAGGATTATCATAATGTCGGATAGTCAAGCAGCCATTAAGGCACTGAGCTCTTGTGTAATCAGTTCCAAAATGGTGTGGCCTAGACAAACTCAATGAACTAGGCGAGAACAACATAGTCACCTTACTATGGATTCCATTACACACTGGAATAGAAGGAAATGAAATAGCAAAAAGGGGGACTGAAATACCTTTCTGGGGGCCTGAACCCTTTTGCGGAATCAGCCCCAATGTAATATTGGAAGAAATAAGTGAAGCCGAGAAAAAGAGAAGATCTGACCATTGGAAATATCTAGTAGGGCTTATACAATCAAAGACTCTTCTGGGTGACTACAACCTGCTGAGATCAAAAGGATGCATAAGTCCAAGTAAAACTGCGCTAAGAGTTTTAACAGGGATCCTAACGGGACATTGTCGCCTGAATGGACACCTGAAAAAGCTCAAAATAGTGGATGAAGAAGAATGCAGATTTTGTGAAATGGAAGAAGAAACCTCCATCCGCATACTTTCCAACTGCACAGCACTTCAGAATCCTAGAGCACAGCACCTAGGAGATTACTGGATAGAAGAGGAACATTTGACTAAGTTGAAGGCTGCAGACATCCTAAAATTCCTCTGGGAAATAGGACCGAAGGAACTACTAGTTTCTGAGACTCTCCTCAGAAACTAAGTAGAAGTAAGGGGGCACAATAGATCTTTTAGGTCTCAGTGAATGTCACCCAAAATACATACATACATACACATATGTTTCGAGTAACTGAGCAGCAGTTAGTTCATTTTGGACATACAATTTTCGTCCAGTACAAAAGAAGTTGATTCTTTTTTAATTATTTTTTCGTATCATTATCGTTGTTTGTTCAATCCCACGCAAAATATTGATTAAAGGTTTATTTAAACTAGTAAATTAAAATGTAATTGAATCGTCTATTTTAATTGACTTTGTTACATTTTGTTTTCGTATTCATGTAGTGTACATTTATTTGAATTGTTTTGGAAATAAAAAAAATGCCAAGGTCTCTCGGTTTTTTGAAATTGCTTTTACCCTCGACGATAAAAAAATGTGTCGCAAAGCTTATATTCGTATTCACCAACCCTGCCTATAGATACAACAATACATTCAAACTATTCTTGGAACTTTAGTTCTTCACGTCATGTTATGTTTGAGCGACCAGGGGTCGCGACGCAAAAGATCTGACCGTTACGTTACGTTATGTTACGTTGCTTCGTTATGTGCCTTGCTTGCGTGCGTGTGCTCTCTCCTGAGTCTCTCCCTCTCGTTTACGAAGCAGCGATTCATATGCTTCGGCCGGGAATCGAAGCCAGGCCGCCCGCGTGGAAGGCGAACATTCTACCACTGGACCACCGATGCTACATTAAAATTCTATGCAAAGCTGGTTATTCGCAGTGCTGGTGATATACTTGAATTTGTTCGGATGAATTTTTACAATTATTTCCACAATTTTTGCGCGATTGATCTTTTTTGTTCATTTACAGCAACGGTTGTCATGACGGTAGGTTGTGTTTACTGGTTTCTAAGTTTAACACGTCGGTAAGTGATTTACTTACCGTTCAGACGTCGAAAAGTAATAAATAGCATAAAAACAATTTCACCAAAATGCAAAATATATTTTAAATGTCACTTTTGACGTCTCGTTCATTTCGAAGAAATTCAAATTATTTTATTTGGAATTTATTTCAATACGATCGCGCAAAAAATGCTATAAGCATCTTGAACGTTAAGGGTAATTACAACGTTTGCATGTAGATTCCTCTCGTAAAATTGGACAAAATTATATGAGGATCAAGTGGTCTAGCACATTTACTTTTCGGAATACAGGGTGTTGAAATTTTGAAAACTTGAATGTTTCAATTCGACAATCCCATTCATGTATAATAATTCCCATTTGTGAATACAAAAATCGTAGTTTGCTGTCGGCTAAATAGGAAGGAAGAGAGTTTGCAAGTGGATAAAAATATCGGATGAATTACGTTACCGTAGCAACCCTAGCAACTAGGTACTGTCTGTTTACCAAGCAATGCACGTCAATTTGACAATTATAAATGTCAAAAACAGAATGAATTGAACAGCATATAACAATTCCAAAAAGTATGTCGAGATTTGGAAATATTTGCAAGGCAGAAATAGTAAGGGATATTGAAAAATCAACTCCAGAAAATACCAAGAAAACTCATTCCTCCATATGGAATCAATTTAATTTAATTTAGTTTAATTGAATTGAGTTTTCTATTCATGGGATTGTCTTACCAAATACCACGCGAGCTCAGATTTAGCAGGATATTTTTTCCGGTGGTTTTCCCATGCTTACTTTCATTGGCAATTTAACTCGATCTGTTCAGGCAAAATCAGGCCAATGAAAGTAAGTATTCGAACTAACCACAAAAAATATCCGGCTGAATCTGAGCTCTTGTGGTATTACCCCCGATAACTTTAATTTGGATGGATAAATTGATTTGACATTTGGCAGGTTGTTTTTAAATGTAAAAGGGCATATTTTGATAGAAATAGTAGTATGTGCAAGTAGTGTGGATATGATGGCCATATCGACGATCGTTCAAGTCCGATATGGACAATCCACACGAGTCGAACAGCATATCTTTTCTACGACCCACTTAAGAAAAAATCTAAAAAATAAAAATTTAACAATTTAATTTTATGTTTCCACTTATTTTTTTGTGGTAAGCGTACAGTTCTTGAATGTCCAATTTGTATAATGCTACGGTTTTCCTTTATATACGATGCTGTTATAAGTAGATGCTGCCAGTCGGACTCCCTCATGAAGGGTACCGTACCATTATCTATAATAATGAATATTCTGCTAAATATTTCAAGCAGAATAATTATTCAAAAATAAAATTGACAATAAAAAGAATTTTTTCACGGGGAACTGAACCAGGATCTACCGCGTGAGAGTCTGGTCTGCTTACTACTCGACCACCGAGAGATATGCAAATTGTTTATCTATAACGTCAGATGTATTACATAATTTTTGCTTAAAAGAAACTAAAGTTCCTACTGTGTGTACCGCGACACGTTCTACCTTTTTTTCATTATAATTAACGTGTCTTGTTAACCAGTGGCGACTGACACGGAAACTATTGTACAATTGATTAGATTGTAGGAATTAAATTAAACTGAACAGTTTTCAGTCTTTAAGGTACTGAATCACAGCATTAAATTGGTTAGGTAGTCCGAGACTGTTTTTGAGAGTTCCACTGAGCTTGTATTTGCGACGAGTTAAGCTAAAAGTATGTGCTCAATTGTAAGTCTTGCACTATCACAGAATTCTCAGATGGGTGGATTTTGTGAAGACATCAGTTATCCATGGGTGAGCCGGGTGTGACCTATTCTAGGTCTTTTGTCTATTCTTGTCAATGGAGGCATCTTTTAAGCCCAACTGTGGGTTGAATTGTATGTAATTTTGTGTGGTGTATGCTTGCCATATTTGTATCATCGTTTGTCGAGCTGCTGATTTTAGATCTTGATGGAGTTGAATTTGCTCTATTGTCAGGTCAAAGGAACAAGTTTGTTCCGCTGCTAGGTCTGCACATTCGATACCAGTAATCCCTACATGGGAAGGAATCCAGATGATATCCACAGAGATACCTCTAGTGCGGTAGTGGTAGCAGGTGTCGAGGAAAGGGAGCCTGTACATATGGCAAGTCTACTGTTATCCTGTACTGGACTTCTCCATATAGTTCAGCTGTGTGTATGGGTGTATAGTGTGTGTATACCTACTGCATAAGTCAGGAGTTTTGTATGTTACTATTGTTGTATCTAGTGTAGTTACAGCACATCCGGTACCCATAACTTTTTTGGAGGCGTCAGTGTAGAGAATTTTGTCGAACTTCTGAGGCTTTATTAGTTCTCTGAATTTTTGTAGGAAGGCTATTTTAGGCGTTTCGTATTTGTTGTAGTTGCTCAGGCTTGTGTTTAATAGCGGCGGTTTTATGGTCCATGGAGGAGTTTTGGAAAGTTTCACATGAGTTGTAACTGTGAGGTTAGTGTTTATTAGTATAAAATATTCCATTTGAGAAGATAACAGCGATGTTCTGGGTCTTATTTCAGGAGGTGGTGGTATGGAATCAATTGATTTGTACCTATACTGGGTTTTGTGTGTAGGCAGATAACAATTTGAATTAGTATTCAATAAGGTATTTCAAATGCGTGCAGCCTCTTGAATGTTTGTTGGTGCAAAAAAAAGATGAAACAGAACTGGAAGTCTTTTGCAGTATCAGCACCAATATAATAGAGTGCGTTTCATTTTTTTTTCATCGCAAATCCCTTTAGCAATTTCACGCGCATCATTTGAATTTACAATCACATCTTTCGCTCCATAGTTTATGGAATCTGCAGAATTCTCGTCAAAAATATATATCTGTGTGTGTAGGTGGGT
>CAJUYI010003737.1:0-21630 GCA_910591695.1 Galerucella pusilla | reverse complement strand
AGATATAGAAAATTGTGATGCTAGACAGATTTCTCGGGAAATCATAGCTTTTCCCAATAATGCGAGCCATACATTCTGCTGGAACGTAATATCAATTGAAACGAATGGCATATGAATTTTCTGTAGTGATTGGAATTGTGAGAAAACTGAAATATGGGTTCATAGGATCGTTACAAGTTTTGCATTTGGATGAGCGGTTTTAATGACGAATTTCCAAATAATGTACTTGATAAAGGAACTGAAAAAGTATGACGGGAGAAAAGTTTATTAATGTTTATCTGTATACAGATGTTTACGTATTTAGAGTGGAAAATGATTGAAAAAGCTTTATGCTTGATTTACACACAAGATTTTTCCTACGATCACACGATATTTGCTTCTTCAACCTTCAACATAACACTAGAAATTTGCTGGAGTTTGAAATTATTGATACTGGAAATACAGGAAAAACAATACTATCACCAGATTATCTTCGAACTCACGACCTTTATTCACCGATTATTTTTTGGAATGTTCCTATTTTATGGTTATTGAATTAAATTTAGATAATCTCCAGCAACGTACTTTTCATCTCCCATGTTTTTCAAGCTAAATTATGAGTATAGACAATCATCAAAGTAACTTTGCCAGTGTAGAGCGCAATTTGGATGTGCAAAAACCCACTAGTAATCGTAGAAAACATATCTGTGTACCTGTTGATCATAATTACTCACCCAATACTCAGATAATATCAATTCTGTAAACATGCTACTTATAACTGACCACGAGAAAAACATGGATTTTCTATGTTGATGCCATAAACAGTCAAGGAACTGATCAGGAACTGAATCTGAGTCTCGGAATGAAAGCTAATTCATTAAGTTCTCCGTTAAGTATCGTCGCGTGAATTACATTACTCAGCTGTTTTTTTACCACCAAGAGCGTTTTTTGCATAGTTTTGGTTGGTTTAAATTCCGAAGCATGATTACACCCTGAGCCCTTCTTCAGTTGTAAATTGTGCTGTGGTGAACCAGGCTCATCCAAATAGTTCAATTAATCAGTTAGATTATAACCCAAGTAGCACAATAAGCATCGAAGTAGATTTAAAATCGACTTCTGTGTTACTCTCGAAGCTGATAAGCAAGTGAAACCGTCCACTAAAGCTTCTAGATGTAGCATTCATTACCTAATCGCTGCCTAAAGGGAGCGCGCGGTTTGGCCTTAAAGTAGATTTGAAAGCTTATTAGCAATTCAACCCGTAGGCCTAAATAGCCATAAATTGGCACCAAAAGAGCATTTTATTAAATTTGATTGCCAACATTAGCTGTCAGAGTGATATAAAAAAGCAGTCGCTTAGTCCAGATATGGCTTTCAACGCTTTGAATGATCATGCGCAGTTAAACATTTCTCGTGAGAATGTAATGAAGTTTTGTTTTGGATAAATATTAGATTGATTTTGGAAATTTATGCCAACAGTTATGTAAGTGTTCACAAAAACAAACATAGTCAACTGTGATTGCAGATCTTTCCTTCAATATAATTATTATGACAATTATTATTGTTTTTGAAACTGGAAAATATCATTGTGGATCATTAGAAATCTCTGCAAATTCCACTTTTTTGTGAAATATGAATGAAATACTCCCTGAAAACAGAGGGGCCAGTGATAACTGTGAGCAAAATATACTTTATATATTAAATTGATTCATTATGAATTACGGTGTTGTCATATTCAATTCTGATATTATAGAAATCCAATTGAAATTACAGTTTTTCATAGTAGTAGATAATATTATATGTGATGGATTAAATTGATTTATCTTTCCCAGATTTTCTGAAATTTGTATCCCAGTTTGAAAACAAATAATGAGCAAACGGTTCAGCCATGTCTTTATTGTATTTAATAAGCATTTTTCTATGCCAATACGAAGCTTTATGGAATCAAAAACTAGATAGCTGTTTGTATTGCTTTGTGAAAACTTTCAGAATTATAAAGTTGAAAAGAAAGAAGATTATTGTGAGGTTATGTTTTGAGTAATATATTGTTTTATAGGTCATATTTTATAATTATTTCGTAAAAAAATGAACACCTTTGAAGTTATTGAGACCTTAGAAAGTGGAAAGAAAATTTTGTGTGTTGCTCCTGAGGCATGGGATTGGAACAACAGCAACAACAAACTTTCCACCAGGACGTAGTGGTATTAGCCTATTAAGAAAGAGTCCCACGACAAGGCCAATAGAGAGACGTGGTCCAAGAACCAGGAAGGTGATCTTCTGTGTCTATACTCTATAGTTATTTCGTTGTAACTTCTAGCTGCGTTACTACGTTTATGTACACGTCTGAAGTACGCACCTATTCGTCCAAGTTTCCGTAGTTTTGTAATTTTCCATTGATTTTCATTCCAATCTTTTCCTCCATGTTCTATAATGATTTCTGAAAAATCATGAAACCTTTCAACTGAATTGAGATTCACAATCACATTAAGGTTAGCAATACTGTGGTTTTTCTTTGGAATTAATTTCCATTCAAAGTCCAAATTAATTTCAATACGAAACTTTATAGTATTGCTTATAAATGGCACTAATTGAAGCACTTGAAGGCATTCCATGACCACACTAAATTCCAATTTGGCTATTCATTTTTTTTGGAATTTTTTAAAGTCATTATCTCTATTTTTTGGCTACTTTTTATGACTTACTAGCAATCATTGCTACTTGATTGCAATATTTAGTCTCAAACAAGATAAGACGTCTCCTGAGGAAGGCTGAAATTATTCTATAAAATAATGCTTAGAATATGCTGAACCTCAACATTTTTTCTGAATTATATGCTTTGATCTAGCATTATTTGCTTGGTTAATGAAATTTGTTACTTGGGAAGTTTCTTACTATGGATTCCAGTACACACTGGAGTAGAAGAAAATGAAATAGCAGATGAACTAGCAAAGAGGGGGACTAAAATACCTTTCTGGAGGCCTGAACCCTTTTGCGGAATCAGCCCCGATGTAATATTGAAAGAAATAGGTAAAGCCGAGAGAAAGAGAAGATCTGACCATTGGAAAAATCTAGTAGGGCTCATGCAATCAAAAACTCTTCTGGCTGACTTTAACCTGCTGAGATCAAATGAATGCATAAGTCAAAGTGAAACTGCGCTAAGAGTTTAAACGGGGATCCTAACGGGATATTGTCGCCTGAATGGGCACCTGAAAAAGCTCAAAATAGTGGAGGAAGAAGAATGCAGATTTTGTGGCATGAAAAAAGAAGCCTCCATCCACATACTTTCCAACTGCACCACACTTCAGAATCATAGAGCACAGCACCTGGGAGATTACTGGATAGAAGACGAACATCTACCTAAGTTGTAGCCTGCATATATACTAAAATTCCTGCGGGAAATAGGACTGAAGGAGTAACTAGTTTCTGAGACTCTCCTCAGAAACTGAGTCGAAGTAAGGGGGCACGATGGATCTTTTAGATCTCAGAGAATTCACCCCAAAAATACGTACATACATATTACATACATAGATGATGAGCTGCTTTATCTTCGTTTGTTACAAAGTCAATAGATTTGAATGATAGTAGAGTACCAACGAAAGGGCAATTTCAATATGCCATTTAGGCAGCGCGATTCTCCAAGAAACTTTAACACCGCACCATGCTTGCAAACTACGTCCATAAGATCAATGCAAACAAAAGGATGCAAGCTGTAGTCAATTGTGCAATCGTATGGAAACGCTTTACACAGTATTGCGATTGACTCTATATTCATAAAATATGCTGACTCTGTCTGGATTGACACAATAATTTGGAAAGACAAAGACAAAAAATCAAGAAACATGGAAATCGGTACTGCCGTATTTGAGCTTTGAGTGTTCGAACAAACCAGACTTTGTTTCATATATTGAGATTAACAGGACCAAAACTTGTCTTTAATCGACCTTCTTATTTACTAGCTATTTGTCTACACGTATAATACCATTCATTGTTCACCATCTGTCACGAAATAATATTAAAGTAAAAAACTACTTTCGGAGAACTCCTTGTTTGATTCATTGTAAAGGCTAAATGTCTACAACTTTTTTAATTATCCCTACTTAGTCACATAATGCCGAAATGTCTCTCCTATCTATTATTCATGTTCCTTATCATAAAGTGGGGGAATGAAAAACCGAAAAGTTTAGATTTCAATTAAAAGTTGTCAGGAAAAAAACCCTTAAAATGCACAAGAGCATTCAACTGTAAATCCTCTCCTTCAAAAAATTGAAGAATCTCAGTGATTAAAAAGTTAAGTACATGCACCTACTGGCCCTTGTAAATTCACTGGAATCTCTTCGACTACTTCTGCGTTGGAAGGATCTCCCTTTTTTAATTGTTTTTTTTTTCAACATCGTCCTCTTGAAGAGGTTATTGTTTTGAAACGGCGATTATTTCAATAGGAATTGAGATTTTTTTAACGATCGAATATTTAAACAGCTGAAGACAGGGTGAAGTGATTTCAATTGAAAAAATCAGCTGTATGGAATCTTGATTCAAACATAAGATGATAAAAGATACTTTATTTTAACGATGGTATTTACAGTAATAGAGTAATAGAGACTCGACTTAGGAAAATGATAGAAAAACAGTTGGAAGAATCTGAGAACAAATCAAAAAGTGTATCTCGGCTTTATAGATATTCAAAACGCCTTTGACAGCGTCCCCAGAAATCAAATATGGAAAAGTCTACAACAAAGAGGAGTTGGATCGAAACTAAGAAATAACATTAAATGCATTTACGAAACAACCAGAAACCGGGTGAGGAAAGATAATGAAGAGTCCGATGATTTTATAACGAAAGAATGATTAAGACAGGGAGGAGCACTTAGCCCGGCATTATTCATAATGATAATGGATGATATTTTGAAGGAAGTAAAAACAAAAGTTAAACAAATTCAAATAGGTTATAGAAATATGGAAGTAGTTGGAATATCTGAATGCGTTTTTGACAACGATTTAGTATTGTTCGCTAGAAACGAAAAAGAGCTGAAACATAATTTAATAACATGGAAGCAAATATTGAAACTACAAAACATGAATATGAATATGGAGAAGACAAGAATAATGGTGGTGGGACAAGAAGAAAAGCACCTTAATATAGAAATTGATGAAATGCCGATAAAGCAAGTGAAGAGTTTCGAATATCTGGGAGTAGATATACAAAACAATGGAAAACAGGAAGCAGAAGTGAACGAAAGAATAAGTGCAGCAGTCAAAGTATAATATTACTCATTAAATCGAAATTTTCTGGGAAGAAAAGAAATTACAACTAAAACCAAATTGAATGTGTACAAGTCAGTCTTTCGACCAATCCTTGTGCGTGGTAGTGAAAGCTGGGTACTTACAAACTCACTCAAAAGCAGAATACAAGCAACAGAGATGAAGTATTTAGGCATGGTCAAAGGTGTCACCCGAAAACATCGAATGCGGAATGACATAATAAGGGAAAACCTAAATATAGAATCAATACTAAAAACAATCGAAAAACAGCAGCTTAGATGGTTTGGGCACCTTTGTAGAATGGAGAACAGTAGACCAGCAAAAATGATTTGGCAAGCTAAGGAAGTAAGCAAGAGAAAAAGAGGTCGCCCAAAGAAAACATGGGATAACACAATAGCCGAAATTTTAAAAGAAAAAGGAATTACATGGATAGAGGCGGCGAAAAAAGCTAGAAATAAAAAGGAATGGCGGAAGTTTGTCCACGAATAAGTGACACACCCGACACCCACAGCGGGTACAAACGGGTTTATGATTATATATATATATATATATATATATTAATTAATACATATGAAAATATATAATCTTCCAATAGTAACTCACTTCTTTAAAAATCACTGTAAAAGGCTGAAATTGAGCGCACCGTTGTGAGGTAATATTGAGCCAATGTTCAATGATGAATAAACTGATGGTAGAAGAAACTTTTTACAAACAAGCTTCCATTTAATAGCACTGAAAATAGGAGGATGAACTTTAAATTGAATCAAACCAATTAATTCACTACATAATATGCATGTAGATATTACACAATTTATTGAATGATATAAAAGCTTGTCGCGAAATATACATGTTAACTAACTAGTCTTGCTTGACATTTTAACAGAAAAAATTCTATGAGAGAAAACATTTTCTATATAATGTGCAAATTTTGCGACAAGCATTTATATCATTCGATAAATTGATACCTATGTATTAAATTGATGGTTTCATTTTATTCAAAAGTGTATTATTTTCTTTTCATGGCAATTGAATGAGAGCTTGTTTTCAAAAAGTTTTTTTCACCATTAATTTATTTTTTAGTTATGATTGGGAATGTTTCTGAGCATTTCATTTAATGCGACGTTGTTACATGCTCATTTGCCTGATAATTTAGTACAGTATAATTCTTTAAAATTTAGACCTTTCAATAATTCAACTTTCACCCATATTTTGAATTTAATGTGACGTTGTATTAGATTTCGCGTTCTTCACAGCAAGCCCTTTAATTTGATACCGATACTGTCGTAGTGCAGAAAAAGTGACTGGTCCGCCATTTTGGATGGTCCTCCATATTGGAGTTAAGCATGAATTGTCATCCAAAATAAAAGCGTGTATACCAAATTTCAGCTCAATCGGTTGAAGATAACTGATTTAAAATTCACCCAGACAAATATACGAGTTTAATAAAGACATGTAAAAACAACAAAGTTTACTTAAAAAAGTATATGGAGTATTGGAATCCGAAAAATCCTTAAACAACCAGGAGTGGCACTCTGTAAGTATTTCAACGATAGAGAATCGCTTCTTCTCACTATTAGGTAGTCCATAAACACATTCGGTGGTTTTCGCAGCTAGACGATTATAATCGAGAGCAAATAAAGAAAGGAAGAGGAGAGAGACCGGAGAGGGAGAGAGTTATTGGAACTTTTATAAGCTCCAGCAATAATAGTGCTGTCCTTATATTAACATATACGCATGCGCATTTGATGTTTTGAATAAGGGAAACAATATTAAGGTTAGTGATTGTCCTTATTTGTGCGCGATTACTACAGTGCACTATCTCGACTTTATTTCATGTTTCATATTTATATGTCACAATTTGTAGGTGATCTGTGTCATCTGTGACTCCTACCTTAATATAATGTCATTATAGAGTTTCATGTTCCAATAACTCCAAATTTTAAGTCTGTTTCAAGGTCGAGCACTATTTATTCAAGGTCATCACAATTACTGCAAGGCAGTAAATTCATGTTTCCAACCACTCTCTGTCTTTCTATCTCAGAGATTTATCTTTCTATCTCCTTTTCTCTAGTGAAAGTACGTATTATTTATTCCTGTTGCAATCATTGAGAAAGTGAATGTAAACATCATGGAGTCTCCATGGTAAACATTTTCAAATTTTATAGTAGTTTTAGGTTATGTGCAGTTTTGTGTCTATTAACTATTAATTGTCATAGGTTAATTGAAAAGGTGAAGACATTTTTCCCTTCATATCTGTGGCTGTATTGAAAAGGGCATAACTCAGTTTTTCATACTTTTCAGGAGAGGCGAAAAACTGATATTGTATAAAATTTCCGATTCACAAATTCTAAAACAATTTAATATTTTGAGATTTGGTCTGCATAATGTATTTTTTTTTGTCTTAATCCATTTTCTCACTTATTTTTCGAAAAACTGGCATTTTTTTGAGAATTTTGAAACTTAATTCATTAAAATACTGTAAAGCAATTAGGCAAAAAGATATAACTCGATATATTTCCCAAAATTTACATTCTGTAATAAGTCAAAAGGATATATGTCGAGATATGCCATTTTGCTTAAAAGAAAATGTAATTTCTATTAGTCCTGTTAAGATATAACTTGAGTTAAGCCTTAGCGGTCTTATAATATAAAAAAAAAACAAAGCAAAATATAGTAAGTACTGCTTTTATTTGAACTAAATATTAAAATTCTACATCGCTCATTAATCGATCGTTGCTGAATAGGCACTAAGAATTCTGACAAAATAACGGCTTTTCGTCGGCGATTTTGCGTAAATGCGTAATATCAATCAGGCAAAAGGCTATAACTCGCCACTTAAACCAGAGGAACGAAAATTTACATCAAGTTAAAAGGACATATCTCGAGTTATGCCTTTTTGTCTGGTTATGAATGCATTGGACTATTAGACATAACTCAATTTATTCCTTTTTGTCTTAAAACATTTTTGTTCCACTTCAAAATAACTATAGTTATGTCTTTTTACTTACGAGAAAAAAATAGATTTTCAGAAATATATGATATTATGACCTTTTGCTTGATTGGATATTCTCAAATATATCTGTTATGCCCTAATTTTAATAAAATAAATCTTTTATTTTTAGGAATTAAGTTATGCCGTTTTGTCATATTATAAAGCTATTTTTTTTAAGTATCCTACTGTAGATAACTCATTTTCCCAAAAAATCGAGTTATGCCCTTTAGCCTTACAGCCACAGATATGTACAAAAAATTAAACATGAACTAAACATAAAACTGAATTCTTGTTTTCAATTGATTTTATATTTCCAGTTAAGATACAACACTGACAACTCTCATACCTTCTAATACAAAGAAACAAAATAGGTTACTTGCATTCCCAATTTCTTCTCTTCTTCTGATTAATTTTTGTCATCAGCTCAAAATGTCTATGTTTTAGAATGTTGAATAAAAATATCTCTATATGAATCAATGACACGAGGATTGTCGAACTATTTCCGTCAAAGAAGAGATGTAGTTATAGAGTACTAACAAAGATGGAGATAAAGATATTCTCGCTTCACTATTCTTTTCGCTATCGTTGAGAAAATAAATTAGAGAGTGCCACACCAGGCGTTGATTGGATCTGTATCTGTGTCTGTAGAGTAGGGAGGGTGAGTGTAGGGTCACAGTACTTAGGCTACATGTGACCCATTGTACATCCTCTCGAGTCCTTCTAGGTCATCGTCTATCCTGTTCTTCCCAGGAAGGTAGACAGGACACTAGGAGACAACTCCTTTATATCGGAAGGTGTAGGCCAAGACTCACCGAACACACACTCTCCTATTGACGATAATTCCGGTCACTCGTATAGGACATGTCTGACAGTTTTATCTTAATGTTCTCACATCCTGCATGGAGGTGTGTCCCCTACCCCCTAGTGTGGAGGTGTTTCCTTAGTTGACAGTGGCCAGTCAGAAATCCTACTGTTGAACGTAGGTTCTTCCTGGTCATCGCCAAATATTTCTTCGGCGCCAGCTCCCCAGGGTCGCCCAGGGTGATCCTCGCAAGACTACATCCTTTGATTCCATCCCATATCTTAAGAGATTGAGCATGGGTGTAACGTCTGGCTAGCCTCGCAATTGTCGAAGTTGTTAGGCCGCAGGCGTTACTGGGTCCAAGAATTTCCAGTCCAGCCGCTTCCCTGGCTAAGGAATCGGCAATGCGATTACCTTTACTCAGGCATGTCTTATGCGAGTGTCCGGAGTTATCGTCAATAAGAGAATGTGTGTTCGGTGAGTCTTGGCCCCTAGTGACCTGTCCACCTTCCTGGAAAGGACAGGATGGACGATGACCCAGGAGGACAACTCCTCGGCAGGATGTACAATGGGTCACATGTGGCATAAGTGCTGTGAGCCTACACTCACCCTCCCTACTCTACAGATACAGATACAGATTACCTCCACTCCTGTCGTGATCTTCAACCCACCTCAGGATAATATTGTTATCTGTCGAGGCGTTAGCTGAATCTTGGTGGCATTCTATTACTAGCTCCGATATAGTACGTTGACTGTTCAAGGCTAATAGGGCTTGTCTACTATCAGTGCAGATTGTTATGTTTTTGCCAGAAATTCCTTTTCTGGTGTTAATTGGATATCGTAGTTGTACTCAAACTCGACCAAATATTTTAAAATGTAATAATTACTATTTATTGGATGAGGAACTTATTTTATCTTATCGTAAAATATTCTATAGCATATAATTTCATATTCGAGGTGATCCTACCCTATGATATAAGTTTTTAAGCAAACTATAATATTATTTGAAGAATTTTTTTCTTAAATCTTATTCCGGTTGAAGTACCTACTTACTGACTTTTAAAAGCGAAAATATCCGCTGAATGTGTCTACCTACGAAGTTTTATTAGCCAAAACGAGAAGTGGGAAAGTCTAATTTATGCGATTTTCTGAATGTAGTCAGAGCTTTCCTTGCAGGAACGGGGAGATACTGCTCGTGACTATACGAGAGAAATTTATGGATGTTGAGAAAACAACTATAGCGGTTGTAACATACACTTGTAAGATGTACGATGTGAGACCCTTTTAAATTGATTAATTTGAAAAATTTACTTTGAAATTATATGTGAGATTCTGATTTGTACATAATTTAGGGTGCCCAGGAAATTAATATTAAAAATTCAGGAGTGGGAAGTTGAAGGGTGAAAATAATGTAAAATTGGAACTATGCATTGAAATACTATAAAATTCCGGTAATCGACTACGTACATCCATTTACTGTGGTCGACGGTATAATTGGTAAGCAATCACTTTAATGTATTGATAAAATATCTGTACCTCCGTTGTACTTCATTCAAAACTCCGGATTCCATTTTCTTCGACCTAAAACTTCCATAAAACCAGACAGAATTACTTTCGTTCAATTTAATTCTAAAATAATCATTTTGTATTCTGTCCGCCGTTCTATACCATTTATCTTTGAAACTCCTTTGTTGTAATATATTTAGTTGTAAAAGGAGGGACATCTCTTTTTTCATCGTCTGATATTGCCTTCTGTAGGCTAATTTACATAATAACCTTGACAGAAATTGTATCTTCCTGCCGCTTTTTCCGAATAATGGTCACAAATTTTCAAATAAGTAGCAGGTGAATGGGTAATAGTTGAGAAGATTGTTCTTTTATTCCAATAAAAGTCAAAGTTTTCAAAACACCTGCTATTATTAATTGCTGAATAATTTTGTTGATAATTTTTTACTGAATATAGTAACCAATCAAATTACTCAATTTCAAGTCATGTGTCAAATTTCATCCAATCACCGCTGTATTACAGCGATAATACCCTACATGTGGTGTTTTCAGTTTGGTGCTTATTTTTATTAAAAATGAATTAAACGTCAAACTGACAACTGGATTAAAAATGTCGCGAAGATTAGGTATTGCATCTAACGATTCAATTAATTTACCAATTGTACTTTTCACAATTGTAGTTTTAAATAAAAATGAATACTATTTGACTAAAACTAATAAGGTTTGTATTAAAAATTATTAAACATCAGATTGGCAATCAATTTTTTGGAAACTACAAAGTAAAAAAAATTATCTTATCGAATACTCCTCGGGTCTTGATAAATACTCAAAATTTTGTCGTAGAGAATCCTTCAAGCGTGTTGCTCAAAGATAATAGCCCTCGGCCTGCGGCCTTGGGCCTTTGTATCAGTAGTAATACCCCTAGGGTCTTGATAATACCGAGATAATTTTGTCATAGAGAATCCTTCAAGCGTGCTGCTTAAAAAGATAATAGCCCTCGGCTTGCGGCCTTGGGCTATTATCAAGCAACACGCTTTCAGCATTCTCTATGACAAAATTATCTCGGTATTATCAAGACCCTAGGGGTATTACTACTGATACAAATTTCATCCAATCACCGCTGTATTACAGCGATAATACCCTACATGTGGTGTTTTCAGTTTGGTTTTTACTTTTCATTAAACCACAAACATTAATTGAACGTCAAACTGACAACTGGATTGAAAATGTCGCGAAGATTAGGTATTGCATCTAACGATTCAATTAATTTACCAATTGTACTTTTCACAACTGTAGCTGTGCTTACCACAGCAATTTGAGGTAGGAACTTGTAGATATTGAGCGATAGCGGAAGATATGTCTTTCTAGTGAGACAATCGGCAACGCAAAAAGATAGTCTTTAGCTGGACGAGAGGTATGATGGATAGCAAATGTCATTAGTCTTAGAGTAAGTGTTGGTAGAATTGCATCACAGAACTATAGTTGGAAGTGGCTAATGAGGCGGTGGGCGAAAATTTAACGGTTTTAGTTATATAAAATCGAAGCAGGTCGATGGACATGTTACAGAGTCGAAAAAAAAATTCACTATCTATCATTAAGCGCTTCAATTCAATTATGGCACAGCCCGTTCGTTAATTTTGGACATATTCATGACAATAATCACAGTATTTTCCACTATTTAATGTTTTTTTTGGAATAAAAATTATATTTTGGAATGAATAGATTTGTTTTATGTCGTTTACAGGTTTAATTGAATCGAAGAATATTATCTGCTCCGGACTTACATAACATCATCCTCACTGAAACAAATGGAATCGAAACTCATTCCATTTTCTAAGCCATTAGCTCACAATTCTTGCTGAGAACTTCCGCAGCGTTGGCCCAAATAAAACTTGAGGAATTTCCAAATCAAGTTTTATTTTAATACTTTTATACTGCGTTAGGGCTGTTCTAATAAGAAACGTGCCTGAGGAATATCGTCGATGTTTCCTGCTATGTGTATATCTTTCGAAAGTAACAAACATTTGAAACAAAAGAACTGCAGAGACAAAGAGCACTAAGCATAAGTATATATTCCTTTGAAATGTAAGTAATCAACCAAAGAAAAGTTTTTTAATATCCGAAGATGGCACAAACATTGTTTTTCTATTTATGAGCTTCACCCGTATGTAACAGGATTTTCAACGTAATTTTTATTGACATTAGATTAAATTAAAAGTTCACACTATCTATGTATTGGTGACAACTCACACAATGGCGTAGGATAGAGAACACGTTAAGGTGAATCTATATTATAGACAATAGAGTACACGCATATTTCATGTTTTGCTTGGATATTAATTTATAATAGTAAATATTATATCAAAAATTACTAATAATAGGAAATGAACCAGTTTCCATTGGGAATTACTCCCAAATTTTGAAATAAATTTCAAATTTCAATGCACTTTCCGACCACAACCCGAGGATTTCCGAACGCTACCGATGATACGTGTGATGTCATATCTCTTGTGTTTACTCATGTCAATATGGCCAGTATTGCATTAGGTTATGTGTAGTTATGTGTTTATATTGTATTTTAATCAACTATTAATTGCCTCATCGACGTGAAAATATCATTTATATGTTTGTTTGAGACCATTACGTGTTTGGGTGTGCTTTGTTTCATTTATAAAAGTCAACGTAAACTGGAAAGTGGACATAAATATTCGATATTTCTGAGGATATCTTAAAACTTTTGGAAGAATTTATTTTATTTACTAGTTCAGTGTTCAGTGACAATTCTTTCATATATTTTGAGTGAAGATATGGCTAGCGAAGGTTTTGTATAAGCACAAACTGATAACTTGCCCAAAGTAGACTCATTTATGCTGCTTGAATTTATGAAGTCAAACAACTGCTTCAATGCAGAGGAAATAGGAGGAGTTAAAGCATTATCGTGAGTACGATTTAAACTATGTTTTATTTATATAATATATACCAACCATATTTCGATGTGTGGTCGTAAGAAAATGATGTTTTTATGGTTGATTCCTAGACATATAGGTACATAACCTCAAACTATTTAAGAATAAAAATTACCAGCATAGAAGTGGGTACCTACATTAAAATGGTCTTCACCAACAAAAGGAATGCCCTTCTCTTAAGAGTATTTTTGCTTGCTTCACCAGGTAAAGTAACAAATATTTTGTCTGGAGTTTTAGTTTCAATAGACGTTGATTTACACACTGGAACAATGCAATACTTGGAATACAACGTTTTTTTTTTCGGCTTCATCCATTTTTAAAGCTTTCAGAAACAAATTAGGTCACAAGAACTCAGAGCGTGATACACGAATAAGAACGTAAACAAACGACTTCACACCATGGGGCAGCCATGTTTATGACGTAAAGCGCGTTTTGGCAGAATTTCAAATTTTATGATTTTTAAGGTCGTTTTAAAAGTAAAGTTTATATTTAAAAAAAATAGGCATGCAAGGTGTTAGGAGAACTGATAAAGCGTCAATTTCCACTAATAGCAAAATTTATGCTTGTACCCTATCCAATTCATTTTCAAAAAATCCCATAAGCCGCGTGATCTTGTCATTATGACAGCGAAAAAAGTTTGCCACAACTTTTCCAGCGACAATGACGGTCATGTCAATTTTTCTCAAACTTGCATCATCAGAAAAGTTTTCATTTGCGGAAATGTCACGATTTGGAGAGTGGAGTGGAGGAATTGGAAAACCCATCAATGATAATGTGCCTCGCATTACTGTGGATTCAACTACATCAATTCGGCGCACATATTAACAAAAGACACGAAAGCTCTGAAAATCGAGTTATTTTTGATAATTGTGTTTTCAACAACTGTACTTTTCCGTTAAATTGATAAAACTGATTCACATCTCATTTTTTAATTCATTGATTCACATATTCATTAAATTGTCTTACCGAATTACACTAGCTTTTTTTGAGTCGAAGTAAGCTTGACATTTATGATTCGAACTTTGCTACCATTAGAAACTACCAGAAAGATTACTCTTCCTACGGACGAGTTAAATTGCCAGGCAACAAAATTATCATTGATACATGTCAAGTTTACTCCGACAAAAAAGCTAGAGTGTAATTATAAGTGAAAATATTTTGATATACACGTCACTTCCTGGTGGAGCAGGTGTGAACCGCTAGTGCTTTGCTCACTGATTATTCGGTTGACCAAGAGAGTTTTCCTATTGTTAACAATAATGAAAAAAGCAATAACAAGCTAGCGAATGCAGCTAGTTCAAAAATATTGCAAAAGAATTCCGAGAGTTAATTTTTAATTAAATGTACTTTTTAAATATTGTTTTGTCCTTGTTTTTCTTGTCACTTCAAAAGGTTCGGAAATATATTCAAACATCGAACAATAATTTTGCAGGGATAATGAATGTATTAAATTATTTATTATCATTATAATGGATTCCATCAGATATTCTATACGCCTCGGTATCTAATTAAAATATGTGGCTGGCGCTCTCATTTGAATTGTGGAAGATCGGGTTGCACACAAGCCCGTTGGGTAGATGTCACTGTTTATAAAAATAGATCATGGGAAAATTTGTAATTATTGGTCTTTGACAGCCAAACTCCACGAGCTACCACTTAACTTAATCGCATCGAATAGTGAAGGAAATGGCTTCTTTGGAATTAAAAAATAAAGATTATCTGAACTTTCTTTTAATACATGGTGGATGTGACTAAGTTGTTACTAAAACATGTTTTATTTGCTACAAGATGTCCAGATCAACATCGAGCCAACAGTCACATAGTGAAGAGTGAAGAAGTGAAGAAAATGGAGACTGTTGTAGATAATAGTGATCATTAAATCAATGTTCTTGGATACTATGCTGCTTATCCCGAAGCTTCATTACGTTGTGGTGCGAAATATTTACGTGTACGAATGGTATCCACCCAACGAATCATCTCTACCCTCTTAACCCAGCTCAAAGTTCGAAGGAAACAGACTATAATGGAAGAATGTAATTTGCAGAATTTGTGTTGATGAAATGTCAGGAAGATAATGAATACTTGAGTATTATTATATTTTGCAATGAATCAAAATTTACGGAAAATGGACTGTCTGATAGGCAAATTAATTAACGGTTTTCTAGAGCGATGAGAGTTTAATGTCTTTTGTGCGATCAGAGACAACTAAGTTGTAGCTCTTCATTTTTATCATGGAAGCTTTAGCGGTGAGAAATTCAATGATTTGAATAAATATCATTCTCAGTCTATTATATGATTGATTGTATTTATTATGAATTCCGTATTTTTGGATATCTTGTCTACTATTTATTTCCCATTGTCATTCCCATTTTGCAATTATAAGCTGATATCAAAAACGCGATTTGAACGGAATAATTTCACAAAAATGTTCAGTTAATTGACTACAATTCGAAAAAAAAAGGATAACTTGCATAGTGATTTCACCGAACAACACAATGTTTTTTAAGAGCTCGTCTGGACACATTTGACTTTAATATTTTGTAATGCTAGTCGTGAAATTCCACAATGCACTGCTAACCTAATTTTAAAGGTGTACCAAAAATAAAGATGACACATCTGTTTAAAATATCATTTTATAATGTTAGATTAAGTATATCAACACTTTAAAATTGATAAGCATGATTTAAAAATATGATAATAAGACAAAAAATACGTAGAAATTTGTGAGAAAATTTTCGATTTAACCTTTTTTCTGTCAATCATTTTGTTTCGCCATGGATAATATTTCCTCCTCCCCCAATCTTCATCTCCTCGTTGTATTATTTCGTCGTTTGCGAGAGAGATGAATTGCATCAAACCATTATTGATTAAACATTAAACTACGCTCATTTCCCATATAGGTGACAATAACTAAACTCTCCCAACTGCTTAATGGAAAGTTTTTATGCTAGTGTTGACCCAAGTTTTTTGTACAGTACGTATCATTAAATTCCCGTTTTAAATTCTAGTTAGGAAAAAATGCTTCTAGTCTATTATTTTTTTATTGCTGCCAGTCTGAAATATACATTCTACATTTATAAAAATATATATTTAAAACAAACTGAGTTAATGGCGATGATGACAAAGATTAATATAAGTGCGAGGAATCACCTCATATGGTTTTCCCATGAGCACCGACCAATATGCTCATCAAGCTGGCAAATGGGCAGATTAATCGTTATAGAACCTTGATATAGTGAGTGGTTGGTGTAGGGAGGAAGAACTGGCAGTGAACCCCGACAAAACTACACTGGTACCGTTCACAAAAAAAAAAATTGCAAGGTCTACAAAAGCCGCAAATTAACGGAGTGGAAATTCCATTTGCGAAAGAAGTTAAATACCTAGGGGTGATATTTGATTAAAAGCTCACATGGAACTCCCGCATTGAAGAAACCATACACAAGGCCAGAATCGCCCTTGAAAGGTGCAGGCAAATGTGTGGAAATAATTGAGGATTAAATCCCAACATGACCAAATGGTTATATACACAGGTTGTGAGGCCAATGATAACCTATGGATCAGTTGTCTGGTGGCCCAGGACACTGCAGATTGGAGCACAGAGGCAGCTAAGTGGTATTCAAAGGCAGGCCTGCCTAAGTATCACGGGGGCCATGAAAACGATTGCCCCACAATATAGTTTTGAAAACGACTATACAGTTTACATTCCAGAGAGAAAGGACTGGGAAGCAGGGCCTCCTATAACAGCGAATCTCAATTGGACACTGATGGCTCGAAAACAGACTCCGGAGTAGGAGCCGAAATATATGGGGTACAAGAAAGGATCACGATCTCTCTAAGCCTAGGGAAACATGCTACTGTCTTTCAGGCAGAGGTACTGGCGGTGCAATGCTGTGCAGAAGAGTTGATGAGACAGAAGGTCGATAACCAAAGAATCGTCATCTACTCCGACAGCCAAGCAGCACTTAAGGCGATACGCTCATATAAGATAACATAAAATCTGGTGTGGGAGTGTCGGAAGGCACTAAACAGACTAGGCAGTCATAATAGAGTGACCCTAGCCAGGGTACCAGGCCACCGGAGGATGAAAGGCAATGAAAAGGCTAACGAATTAGCCAAGCAGGGAGCAGCGGGGCCAGAGCCTTCCTGTGGAATTGCAAAATGCCTGAGTGAAAAGAGCAACCCTAAATGGATAAACAACCAGGCGTTGCGCTGGTGGTATGAAACCCCAGGACAAAGACACGCAAAATTATTCCTTGAAAGCCCTTCGACAAAACTGTCACACGACCTACTATGGCAAAGTCGGGAAACGACGAGGATGATGGTAGGAATACTGACCGGGCATTGTAAGCTGATAAAACATAATCAAGAACACAATTGGCCTTGCAGACGACAGCCTATGCAGGTTCTGCCAGGAAGAAGACGAAACCGCGTAGCACATACTTTGTGAGTGCGAAGGCCTAGCAAGGGTGCGGTTTCACTTACTCGGAGAAAAAAAACCGAGGGCAGAGAACTACGCAAAGGAGGCGGTATCCAGGCTATTAGGTCTAATAAAAAGAATAAAGATAGATATTGAGCTCTAAATATAGGGAGGACCACAATAGATCTGCAAAGGTCGCAGTGGGATAGGAGCCACTCCAATTCTAATCTAATCTAACCTTGTTTAGCAAATGACCTCATTGAAATCAAAGGTAGCAATATTTCTTGACATGAAAGGAGCGTTTTGCTTTTATTTGTCACTACCATCCACCGTGTCGGCATTGGCCACTTTATCAGTCCTCAACAATATAGTGAGTTTGACTTTTCACACATTTAGTGTGATTTAGAATACTATTGTTAATTGTATGTGAGACTGATAATAAAAATGCTACTAATTTGCTTGGTTTCTATTGGAATGAATTTCATTCGATACCCCAGGTAATTTAACTTTCCCAATTGACTTTTGTTTATCTTCGCTTCCGCTTATAAGTGGAGGAAATTTAGCACAAAATATAGGTTTAAATATTTACCTTGTGAGATTTTACTGTGTTAATGAAGTTTACCTTTCCAAGCTATCAATTGTGACGAAATTCATTCATGAATGTTATAAGAAAACGTGCGATAATTTTCTATCTACATCAGCTGTGAAACGCTAATATCGCATACAACTGTAGACGAAAAAATATTTTCCAATAGTCAAATTCTAATTATTCAACTCTTAAACTATTAATTTTGATAGTAAGGATTCAATGATCCTGAAACGTTGTGTAATGTTGACTTTTTCACAACTCTCTACGCGTCCTTTTGCGGATGGACGATTCAATCTAATAGAGTGCGTTATATAAAAACCAACCACCCAAATCCCTAAAATTACTTGTTTCTTCGTAAAATCTGAGGAAAAATAACAAAAACGGTAATTCATTCGTGGAAAGCTATTTTCCTTTTTGCCACTAACCGGTATTTTGTAGCCGGAACTTTACTAATACCAGTGCAGCTGGTGTCTTATAAATAACATATTGACACATACCTACATCACTTTTCGAATAAAACCTTCAGTAGCCTTGATAAACTTTTCCATAGGATAAAATGAAAAGCTTATTTAACTTTATAACTGTTATTTCCAGGAAATTGTGTTTTTATAATTGATTATCAGCTATAATACAGCAAGAATATTGATAGTTTGCGATAATTTTGTCATAGATTCCGAAAGCGTGTTAGTTGCTTGGTAACAACCCTACGCCGAAGACGGAGGGCTGTTACCTCAAAGCAACATACTTGAGGACAGTTATGACAACAATATTGAACTTCATCAATAATCAAAGTATATTCAGTGAGATGGTTTTTATGCAATTAAATTTCAGAAATATTCAATCCTCTATCAATTGGTCGATTAGATTATTATTTTTGTTTCCATTTATAGAAACCGACATTTTTCATGATTTTCAAATTGACAAGTTTACTTATCCACAAAAAATAATCTCAAATTACCTCGAGGCTCTTATCAGTGTAATTGATTTCTAATAGGCTAGTTTTGGAAACGTGCCTAGCAATACACAGTTTTAGTAGAGGGTGGGGCAATCTTCTGACATCGGAGGATTACATCGTTGTGGTGATAGATAGAACTTTATAGTTTTGTGTGATGATACATAACCAGGCAAAAATGGAACCAATAGAATCAAAATCCTACGAAATCATTGATATAAATAAAACTTAGATAAAGCTTTTCACATTTTTCTCGACTTCGGAATCTGTTATTTTGTCCTCCAGTCACGAAATATCCTGTATATATTCTTACTTCCAAATATTGTTATTCTGATAATGTTTGAGGACGCCATTAACGGACAATATTGCAGACTAGTTCATGTTAAGGATGCGCAAAATGCAGTTTAGTCTAGCAGCCGAGCTAACGTCCGAAATCGTCCACGTTTCCAAAATCCAGCACAGGAAAATAAAACAAGCCATACTTTGAGCCTCGACGTGCCGAGAGAGCTCTTCGCTTTTGAGTGATCGGCGTGCAACACTTGAATCCATCCTCGCTGCTTAAACATACTAAAGAGTAAAGAGTGAGTATGGGGTAAAGCAAAAACTAACATTGCGGTAAAGCGTGGTTGAAACCAAGTACGCATCCTGAATTTCCACCGGTTGATGCGATACGAGTGATCGATCCAGGAACAAAACATGCGGCAAATACTACTATTCAAAATAAGGGAGATTGCAATTTCCACAGTTGTTAAATATTATTCAGACTTTTCGCTTTTAAATGAAATTTGTATTTCATTACCAAAATTTCAGAAAGTTCACTTGAGGTAACAGTGGAAATAATAGAGGAAGGATCTAGGAAAACGGCTTATAATCTTTTAGACTTTGACTATTAATGTTTATTAATGTGTAGAAGATTTGAGAGTATTGGGTGAACCATCTCTCTCCGATCATAATATTATAACATTCAAGTTCGAACTAGGTAAACCTGTGATTAGCCCCAGGAGAAGCATGAGAAAAACAGATTGGGATGACTATAATACCTGTCTAGAAGGAAATCTGTTAAGATCTGATGAATGCAAAAGTTAAAGTAAAACTGTGTTAAAAGCTTTAACAGGAATCCTGACCGGACATTGTCGCGCCTGAATGGGCACCAGACTAAATGTTGAAGAAGAAGAATGTAGATTTTCTGGCTTGGAAGGAGAAATTATCATTTACATACTTTCTAACTGCACAGCAATTTAGAATCCTAGTGCACAGCTCCTGGTAGATTACTGGATATAAGAGGGTCACTCCCGTCAGTTGAAACCTGCAGATATCCTAAGACTCCTCAGGGAAATGGGACTTTTCCCAAAAAACTGAATAGAAGTTATGAGGCACAATAAATCTTTTAGATTTTTGTTAATGTTACCTCGAAATACCCACATACATTCTGCTAATTGGTACATATATGTTTGCGGGAAGTAATTGCTAAGTTTTAAAAAACCAGCCCCCAATGACGAATGATCATCTAACATAGCTAGAAGAACTATTGGGTTCATAAAAAAAAGAAACATCGACTTTTCCAAATAACTTTCTAGCTTTTCCAAAAATTGATAATGAAGTGTGTGGGGAGAGATTTCAGTACCCGAAAGATGCAGTTAATGGCTTCAAGAACAACAAGCGAGTGGTAAAACTGCTTCCAGTTCCTTCCAATTCACTGGTTTCTTTTTATCTCTACATGCAAAATGTAGAAGATAACCGCATCCGCACTGTCACCTATGAATAATTTCTTGATAGTTTACGTCAATTTAATTGGGGAAAGGTGAGGAAAAATATTATTATGAACAAGTATTTGCTGGATTTGTATACAAATGATAAGCTGTTGGATTGAAAAATTGAATAAATTCATAGGTATATTTCCAGATAATTTGTTTGGCATTACATTATACAGGGAGGGGCAATCTTCTGACATCGGAGGATTACATTGTTGTGGTGAGAGATAGAACTTCATAGTTTCTTGTGAGCTAATACAGTTACTGAGAGCACATTTTGAAAATACTTTCGATTCTACAGGGTGTTCCAAAACAACGTAGCAGCACAAACTTACATTTTTTTGATGAAACGTAGTATATTTTGTTCAAGAACCGAAAAGATCTCACCGAGAGCGTTACAAAAATATAGCACTCTAATAT
>CAJUYI010003736.1:0-21632 GCA_910591695.1 Galerucella pusilla | reverse complement strand
AAAAGTTAATAATCCACCATCAACAAAACCTTCAGAACTTCCAACAATGATAAGTCTTTTTCCTCGTATATTCGTAATCGTATATTCTTTAGCATAGCTGCAACTCATTCGTTCAATACAAAATGTACCTTACGGTATACCCTCTTAAAATATATTTTGGTACGTCTATGAAATCTACTTAAATGAATGATTTATTACTCCTTGTCCTTTCTATATAGACTTTAGCCCTTTGCACCAAGTCCACCACCCTGCCCTGGAGTGAAACATCTTATATTTTCATTCTGTAATCTTTGGTAATAATTACTCTACTTGCATTTTTTTGTTATAAAAAATACATGAAAACCTTTTTTCTAAACATGTATTTATTTTTCAAAAACACTTACAGGGCTTTACTCTTACAGTTGAATAAAACAAAAAATAATATTTATACAGTTTTATCAAAACTTGAAAATGTATTAATTGATTATTACATTTCCAAACATACTTTTGGAAATTACAGTTACCTATCTCTGTTACTTAAATTTTTATTTTCAATTATCATATAAATAAAATGTTTAATTTTATCACAAAGATTTTCGTCGTTAAATAATAATGACAATATAAAACAAAACAAAAAAATTAAAAAAAAAAAAACACTTTCCAGATACTCGCGTGTATCGTTATAAAAATATTCATTATCTATGAAGTGTCAGAAATATGTCCGCTAATTTGAATGGTTTCATTTCCCTTCTATGAGCAATAAATTGACAATATATGCTTACTTCTAGCTTCTAGTAGGTACTCTAATAAACGCGTACTAAATCTATTTATATAGCCGTGAAATGACTGGATACAGGGTGCGGCAAATAAACCTACAGACACTATTTTTCGTTTTGTTAATTTTTTGGGAAATTAAACCACACTATTTTTTATACAGGGTGTCCAGAAACTCTCCCGCCAAACGGAAACTACAGTTACTAGAGTTGATTTTAAGCCGATTTAGCTGAGATTATCTTAATCCGAAAATGCTTCCTAAGGCACTACAGCCCTTTGAAGAAGTCCTCATATGAGTTTTCTTCAAATTATTCGAAAATACCGTTACTTTTAAAATATCCAAATTTTTTTATTATCAATAAACAGTTACAAATTGTAATGTAAATACATTTTTTTTCAGATCCATCACAAGCGTGTCAGTAGGGGGGACCAGTAGGTATTTTTATTAAAAAAATTTATTTACATTGAACGACTGGTTTGTAACTGTTTATAAATTATACCAAGTTTGAATATTTTAAGTAACGGTATTTTTGAATAATTTGAATAAAACTCATATGAGTACGTCTTCTTTAAAGGGCTGTAGCTCCCTCAGGAAGCATTTTCTCTATTAAGGTAATTTGAGCTAAATCCACTTAAAATCAACTCTAGTAACTGTAATTTCTAAATCTAATAATCTCAGCTTTTTTTTGTGTTCTTCTTCATCACGCATTGATGTTTATTACTTACCGTTATAAATGTGAACAATGAAAATACGGAAAGTGTTGTAGTCAATTCAAACCACCGAATAACCAAAAAGTAAACACATATTCTGTCGAAAATCCGTCAAATTAGGGAGGAACCTGACGAGCAGTGCAACCAACACAGTATAGAGTTGCAAAAATCATAATGTAAAAAATAATGCATTTGTCATTTTTTTAATGAAAATGTAATTCTGGTCCTTTGTGCATTAAAAGTATATTTTCAATGTAAAAATATTCAATTCTCATTAAACGATTTAATGAGTAGTGTAACAATGCAGTATCCATTAAAAAAATTTTAATGAGTAACGAAACATACATTATTCATTTAAAAAAAATGTGTTTCAATGACATTGATCATTAAAACAATACAAATCTCAAATAAGTTTACTTTTAGAAACTTCCAGATCAATAATGAATATCACATTTTTCACTTGAAATACTTTAGTGATTTTTTTCCCACTGGACTAGTTTTCAGGACGGTTAATAGAAATCTAACTATTGTATTGGTCTTTATTCTTTAAGATGAATTTTTTAAGAAAATTTTTCGAGTTGTGGAATTTTCAATTTTTGAAAAATTTTTCGATTTTTGATAAAATTTTGAATTTTCGATTTTTGATAGAATTTATTTTTGAAAAAAAATTCTCGATTTTTGATGGAAATATTAATTTTTGAAAAAATTTTGAATTTTCAAAAAAATTTTCGATTTTTGATAGAATTAATTTATTTTTGAAAAAAATTTTTCGATTTTTGATGGAAATATTAATTTTTGAAAAAATTTTGAATTTTCAAAAAAATTTTCGATTTTTGAAAAAAATTTGAATTTTCAAAAAAAATTTCGAACTTTGAAAAAATTTTGAATTTCCAAAAAAAAATTCGATTTTTGATAAAATTTTGAATTTTTGATAGAATTATTTATTTTTGGAAAATTTTTTTCGATTTTTGATAGAAATATTAATTTTTGAAAAAATTTAGAATTTTCAAAAAAATTTTCGATTTTTGAAAAAATTTTAAATTTTCGATTTTTGATAGAATTATTAATTTTTGAAAAAATTATTAATTTTTGAAAAAATTTTGAATTTTCGGTTTTTGATAGAATTATTAATTTTTGAAAAAAAATTTGAATTTTTCAAAAAATTTTAAATTTTCAAAAAAAATTTGAATTTAAAAAAAAAAATTCGATTTTTGAAAAAATTTTGAAATTTCGATTTTTGATAGAATTATTAATTTTTGAAAAAAAAATTTTAAATTCAATGAAAATAAAAAAAATCGAAATCTTGCAAAATTCAGTCGATGGAATAATTATTATCGAAGAGAAAATAAAAGAAAAAATGAGTAATGAAACAAAATTACATTAATTATTTAGACAAAAAATTGTAATGAAAAATTTCTCATTACTCATCAAGAATTAAAATGTACTAAGAATACATTGTTCATTAAAAAAAATTTAATGGAATTAATTTAATTCATCATTAAAAAAAAATAAGTAATGGAAATTGAATACCATTATGAAAAAAATGAGCAAATAATAATTGTCATCACATTAAAAAAAAGTGCATTATTTGCAACTCTGAAAATTGGGACTTTATCATGAGGACGCGTCCATACTATTATGAAACTGACCCTAGTTTCAAGAGAACCTTTAAGCTATTAAAGGACCCTTTAGTTAAATGCCCATTTAAGCGATGATTATGAAACTGGCCCTAATCTTGACAGATTACGGTGAATGTTAACTTCACAGATAAAATAGTATGTGGAAGAGTAATCGTGGAAAAAATTATGTTGTGGTCGATCCAATTGATTAGAATAAAAATGCAACGATCTGTTGGTTTAAAGAAAAAACGAATTTATTCATTTTTGAACTTTTCACCGACTATATAATTTTTCAAATTTGCGAACCATACTAGAAACACGTCCAATAACGTAAAACTAAAAAGATTAAGCTTTTTTTATTACATTTTACGCTTAATTGTGAGGTAATTCACTTAAATAACATTAAAAAATTTTGATACCGACTCACAGCACTTCTAGTCACCCATTAAAATAGGAACGCGGGTTCCTATTTTTTTCGAATGTTTCTTTTGTATCAATTTCGGTTTTTTTTTCTTTTTTTTTTCTTTTGTTTCAATTGTTTTCAACATGGGCACTTTTTTTAAACGGATCTAATTATTTAATTCAAAATTGAAAACCCCCCATTGGTACTGACTGATCGGAGCTGAATTGATATTGTTGATGGTCTGTATCTATTGATGGGGCTACGTTCGAATCCTCTTCTTCCGTGCTAAAGAAATGTTCTATAATGTCGAATGCTTTTTGGTAAATCTCTATGTTCTCGTGAGACTGAAGGAATTCTAACTTATCTAGACCTGAATAAAAAGAAAAATACATTTTTTAAACCTTCATAATCAAATTACCTATCCTCAAATAAATCAGTTTTAGAATTCAACATTTTAAAACATTATCAAATGAATACTTACCATAGCATTCTTCAATTAGCACTGCATAAGGATTGGTACCGTTCTGAATCTTAGCATCCTGTTCTCCTAACCTTAAAATGTTATCTAAACCACTTAGAGCGACTTGAACTATCTTAGCGTCCATGACTGTTAGTAAATCGCATAATGGTCCGATGCAATTTTGATTAACTAAATAACGAATCTGGTCCGGGGTACCTCCGCTAGTTGCATTGGTTATGGCCCAGGCGGCTTCTTTTCTCGTTTTAAATTCGGCTTTGCTTAAAATTTCAATCAGCACTGGGAATATGTTGGCATCTATAACGGCCTAATGAAATTTAAAGTTGTGTTAATTTTTTACAGGGTGGGCCACTATGAACGAACTATTCTCTGGCGTCTCTCTGGGTGCTCCAAAAAAGCGTGCCGTATCAAAGTTAGGTTCCTTTAAATGGAACACCCTGTATTTTATCACATTTTTGAATTGTACTATTAAAAATAATGTAAGTTCATCAACATTTCCCTATACCTATCTAGTTCAGTTTCCAGGATAAATCGATTTTACATAATTTGTAGACCCTCCGAAAAAATACAATAACTTCAAATTAAAAACGTATAACCACATTTGCTTCACACCATCTCACTAGAAACTTTTGACATTTCGTTTCCAATATTTACTGGTATGCTATCATATACAGGGTGTTTTTAATATGACAGTATAACACTAACCATTTAATACATAAATTTCTGTTGGGTCTGTTAAACGTGGGAATCTATTACCTTTCAGTTGGTATTAGGGTTGCCTATATCTAACTCAGAGTTCTCGAGAAATTTTAAATTTGTTTTTTAATATTCAATTATTTGCTGACACCTAGTTACCTATGACATGATACGCCGATGCAAAGTTTTTAAAAATTTTAAATTTGTTATTTTGACAGTAGGTGCTTTGTTGTATGATTTATTATTGTTAAATTAAAGGTCTCTTAAATCAGAATTTCATTAAGGTCACTCAATCATTAACTTTGCAAAAAGATTAGTAAAAAACTTAACGCTAACTGGAAGAAACTTAAACGTAAACTTTCACGTAACAAACTACCCGAACTTTTAGATGAAGTTCCACTATCTACAGGACAAAAAATGTGGCTGCAGTTAGATGGTGTGTCTGTTGATTACAGTATAATTGTCCGGCGTTACCTGAACAATATTTTTCCACAAAAATGGATTGGGCGATGGGGTCCTTATCTTTGGCCGGCAAGGTTCCCATGCTTGACGCCATTAGACTATTTTCTTTGGGGTTACATAAAAAGTATTGTCTACAATACAAAGCCAACCACTCCTGAGAACATGAAGGATAGGATAAGGAGAGCGTTTCAAACAGTAACACCAGAAATGTTAAAGAGAGTGAACAATAAATATTTTTAAAAGAGGGTTCAAATTTGTATCCAACAAGATGGGCGTCACTTTGAATACCTTCTTTGAATTTTTTGTACCTATTTATTTTTTTATAATTTTGAAGCTTATTGTATCTGTATGCCCAAAAATAGTGTACTTATCCTCAATAAAATTCTGATTTAAGAGACCTTTAATTTATCGATAATAAATCATACAACAAAGCACTTACTGTCAAAATAACAAATTTTAAATTTTTAAAAACTTTCCATCGGAGAATCATGTCATAGGTAACTAGATGTCAGCAAATAATTGAATATTAAAAAAACAAATTAGAAATTTCTCGAGAACTATCAGAGTTAGATATAGGCAACCCTAATACCAACTGAAAGGTAATAAATTCCCACATTTAACAGACCCAACAGATACAGGGTGTTCCATTTAAATTAAGCCAGAAATTTATGTATTAAATGGTTAGTGTTATACTGTCATATTAAAAACACCCTGTATATGATAGCATACCAGTAAATATTGGAAACGGAATGTTAAAAGCTTCTAGTGAGATGGTGTAAAGCAAATGTGGTTATTCGTTTTTATTTTGAAGTAATTGTATTTTTTCGGAGGGTCTACAAATTATGTAAAATCGATTTATCCTGGAAACTGAATTAGATAGGTATAGGGAAATGTTAATGAACTTACAATATTTTTAATAGTACAATCCAAAAATGTGATAAAATACAGGGTGTTCCATTTAAAGGAACCTAACTTTGATACGGCACGCTTTTTTGGAGCACCCTGTATATTCAAAAATATTTTTAAATTATAGTCCTAAGTGATCTACATAATCCTACGTCTTATTTTTTCTAATTATATTTGCCGTTAAGACGCCAGAGAATAGTTCGTTCATAGTGCCCCACCCTGTATAAACTGTTAAAGTTAGTGCTTTGTAGATTTTATAAAAAGTATTGGTAAATGCCAACAACGCTGACCAAGGTTCGGACTCTCCAGTACAAAAAAAATCCCGAGGCTTTATATTACTATTAATTATACAGTCATGAACAAAATTATCCAAACCCTGGCAGACACTTTAATAGTCTATTAACAAATCAACAATTCTTGTAATACAAAGGTTGTCTTTTAAGAGTTACATATACCAACATAGTTGGGAACTGTCAACAAATGTCAAAATTAACTGTCATGTTTAGTTAAAAGTTTCACTTTCATGTTTTTCGTTGACTGATTGCTTGAATAAACAAAAAATGTTTGTTGTTCAAAGTTTATTGAAAGTAATAAAAATGAACAAGTTCACTTGGATATATTTTCGTTGCAGCAAAAGAAATTTTGAGGACTTGAGTAGCGAATATATACGAGATATAACAGCTTGCAAACAAAAAGGCATGCTTTGTATCACATTCCGAATATTTTTTCCAATTCCTGCAATAATATGTCGCGAACTTCTGGAGAGAATAATCATGAATTGAACAACATCCTCCACCAAATGGAAGTCGTTTCCTATGTATGTATGTATATTGGAGTGACATGCACAAGTTTTAAAAAATCTATCGAGCCCCTTTTTACTTCTACTTAGTTCCCGAGGAAAGTCCCAGAGACTAGTAGCTTCTTTAGTCCTATTTCCCTTTAGGATATCTGCATGCTTCAACTTAGTAAATGTCCCTTCTCTCTCCTAGGTGTTGTGCCCTAGGATTCTGAATTTTTGTCGCAAGTATGTAGATGCAGGTTTCTCCTTTCATGCCACAGAATCTACAATCTACTCCCTCCACTATTTTGAGCTTTTCCTGGTGCCTGTTCAGGAAACAATGTCCCGTTATGATCCCTGTTAAAACTCTTAGTGCAGTTTTACTTTGACTTATGCATTCATTCGATCTCAACGGGTTGTAGTCACTCATCAGAATCTTTGATTGTCAAAGCCATACAGATCTTTCCAATGGTCAGATCTTCTCTTTACAGTGACAGCATTACACGAACAATTTCCAATAGACTGATAGAGCCACATAAATAAAAGATATGCTGATAATGGTTTGTATGAATTTGGGTTGTCAAACGCTTGTTGAAACAACAAAAAGTTTTCGTTTATTCAAGCAATCAGTTCATAAATTATGTTACTTAGAAAAAAACAAAATAAAAATTACTAAAATGAATTCAAATTACCCTAATTTTATGGTCGGCAGTGTATTACAGTTTTCTTATTACAAATATGTGAATAATATTTGTAAATTTTATATTTTAATTACCTGTATCTGTTGTCTGTTGCCGGCGGTTATGTTACTAATAGTCCAACACGCTTCTTTCCTTATAGATTCCTTAGAAGAAGAAAGCAAGTGATGGAGACATGGTAACGCAGAACAATTGAGAATAACTTGAGTCTGGACATCATCACCAGTTACAATATTGCCTACTGCTCGAAGTGCAGCAGATACTACGTTAGTAGGTTGTGCCATCAGTAGCTCTACTAAGCGTCTACATACTCCAACATCGACTACTGCCTATGAAACAAAACAAAAGTATTACATTTAAAAATATTGCTTGATCAAAAATTAGCTTGACATTGATTCGATTTTTCTTCAGAAAGATGAAGATCTGTAAAGGGGTGAGTCTATTTACATCCTCGGGACTCACAAACGCACCTCGAAGAGTCTGTTAGGTCAGCGGTGCACCCCTAAAATAACGCGGGTACAGGGAAATTATTTGAAATCCATTGTAACAATTTTTCGAATTATATCGACATTGTAACACTATCCATAAAAAAACCTACCTGAATTTTTTCGTTAGGCCCATCAGATAAATAACTTAAAGACCAACACGCGTCTGCTAGTACATCAGGATCTGTGTGGAAGAGAAGTCTGGATAAAATCGGCAAACAAGGGGACACCTTGACAAAATCGGGCGGAGGATTTTTACCGCGGCAAAGATTCGAAAGCGCCCACACCGCGTTTCTTGTCATCGTTAAACGGGTGGATTTTCCGAGTAATCTAGAAAAAAAAAATTAATTTTTATAAAATTTGACGTATTATCCTATTATTTTTTTTTCCAAAAAATATTATCGACCCTGGTCTAAATACTTCAGATGAAAAATCAACTTCTGCCGATTTATCTGAATAGTTCATAGTGATGTCCACAATAGTTCTGGTTTTATCCCACCCTAACAAAACAATCCATTCTAATAGTAGTATCACAAGCGCTTTAGGGTAAATACCATGGTAGTCAGTCTCGGTACACACAATTTGAATTAAAAAAATTGTGCTACTTACTGTAAAAGTGGTACTAGAATACCAAAGTCAAGAACATGGTCACGGCACTCGGGAGAATCACCAGCAATATTTCCTAACGCCCACACAGCTTGTTCCTGTTGAAAAGATCAATTTACAATAAATATTGTGGAAAAAATTATGACTACTAATATGTCCAAAAACTTACCTGAACATCTTCATAAGGACTTCCTAAAAGTGATATAAATATTGGTACAGCTCCTGACTCAATAACCATCCGAGTTTGTTGAGATGTTCCAGATGCTATGTTAGTTAGGGCCCATGCTGCTTCAAACTAAAATAAAGTGAATATGCTTTTTATAATTAATTTTTTTATAGGTATTTTTAGGTATTCAAAAACTGGTGCCATGTTATGACAAGTGCCTCAATATTCACGGAAATTATGTAGAAATGTAGATTAAGGTACATGTAAAAATAAAATCATTGCGATATCTTCGCACGTCTTTTTTTAATTCCAAAATGATACTTACTTAAAAAACATGCCTCGTATTTATAGGCAACAAAAAGAATAGCACGGTATAGAAATAAAACAGAAAATAAAATAAAAATGATAGAGACCTAGCTAATATCCTATGAGTACCTGTCTAATCGAAATTTATTGAATATCTTTGGTAAAGTATCTTAATTTCATGCCACTACATTATGGTTAAGTTGAGTTATGATAAGTGTAGCAGAAAGAACAAGATATACAGGGTGTGGCATGAAAAGTTTTGATTAAAAGTAATGACTGATGCAAGTTATGTTAAAAATCTGAAATTACAAAGATGTAGGTTTTGGATGACGCTGAGTTTAAATATAATATTATCTTGAATTTGGCAATTCCAGTTATACCGGAAATAGACATCAACTTTGTTACTTACCTGTAGTGTACAATTACCAGAATTTTGCAAGAATTCAACGAATCTGGGTACAATTCCAGTTTGTATAACTTCATCTATTGGAGGATTTGGTTCTCTGCTTAACAACTTTCTAAATTTTTGTGTAGCTGCCAACTGCAGCTCTGGATCAACGCTATATAAATCTTGTATCATATCTTGCGTTATCCATGCAGCAGTTGGAGATGTACTGCTATCAGCATCCACCTATAAAATCCATATTTTTAAAAATGACTATAAAAGAGCAGTATCTATTAAAAACATTTCAGACATTATAACGGTTTCATAACTATCTTAAATCAAAAGAACTTTATAAATATTAATAATGTTTCTTTTAAGGCTGTGTGATTTAAAAGTCTTGGTACATACCTGAAGTGGATCATCTTCAGGTAATAATTGGTTAACATTAACATTTCGCCTTTTGTTTAATTGCTGATCTCTTTTTGCTTTCCTTAATTGTACTCCTTCTTCTTCCCTACGCCGTCTTAATTCTACACTATCTAGTGCAGCGTTCTTATATCGGTGCCTATGCGCTGATCCAGACATCTAAAAAATTGGAATGCAATAAAAATTACGTAGCAAACGAAAATTATTGCTGTACATTTCCCCGAATTGTAATGGTAGCCTTATAATTGAAATAAACAGAGAAACTCCACCTAAATGAAGAAATTTATTATTAAAATATTGTCACTATGGAACGTCAAAATGTGGAGGTATTAAAGATGAGGTAATTCCGCCATATAAAAAATTGTTCCTAGGAGAAAAGTACGACTTGTTAAATATTTTAAAATACTTACGGTTATTTTTATAATCTAACTAATTCTCAGGAAGCAATTTATAGAACCATTTACCTTATTTTAAACAAAATTTTATATTCTCGCAAAAACGAGAATTCCTAGAGCTGACAACAATTATGTCAATTGTCGTCTGTCGGTGTCGAATGTCACTACGCACCACAGAAATATACATTTATTTCTGTCCTTGAAGCACAAACCAACAATTATCATATGCTACATAAAAATAATTAAACTTCAACAGTATCCCCTCGAATATACAATAAAATATTTATTCTCTGTAAGCCTGATAAATCATTCTTAAGGGACTAGTGAGAATCTCACCAATGAGATAGGTGTATTGCATGGTTGCCTAAAACATGAGAGTTTCAAATTTGTCGTATTTTTAAATGCAATAGTGAGATCTGCAATATCACCTGACGAAATCCAATATGCATGTTTCTAAGCTTCTCACTGCTTTTGGCGAGATTCTCTATCGGTCCGAACCATGAGAGATTGAATCTCTCTCGTTTCAGGCAACCCGTAATGCATCAATCTCATTGGTTAGATTCTCACTAGTCCCTTAAGAATACGGGCCCTGATAAGAAAAAGAAGAAGAAAAGAGATATTTCTGTCTTTTCTTCTTTCCGTGAATCACAGCAACAAATGAAGGTAAAGTATCCCCTCGAATACACAATAAAATATTTCTTCTTTGTAAGCCAGGTAAATTATCCCATGTTTAAGAAAAAGAAGATATTCCTCTCTTTTCTTCTTTCCGTGAATCACAGCAACAAACGAAGGTAAAATATCCCTTATGATTCAAGTTTATTTTGTCGATATATAAATTGCTCGCCAAAATTATACTGAAAATAGAATTTACAATAATTATTTTCGTCTAAATTCATGAAATACCATAAAAAAATTATTCATAAATTATTTTGGAGATTTTCTACTTTCCCCGTATACTATAAATATTTTAGAAAATAGAAAAATGTTTTTTAAATTAATCTATCCTTATATTTTCAAGCAGGGCGGCCAGTGTGTATCACATCGATGACTAAGACTTGTTTATGTTGATTAGCGTGACTAATGAATAAATTTTAAATCTCGCTTTCAGTATCGAATTAATTTTTGAAACAGATACGGTCGTGTCGGGAATGTATATTCGTGATTTACGGGAATATGAGAGTATTTTCGAATTTACGGGAGTGTGTGTATTCACGTTATTGAAACTATGTGTGTTTTCAAAATTTTCGGGAGTGTGTTCGAAATTATTTACGGTAGTGAGACTGTGTGTTTTCGAAATTTTCGGTAGTGAACCAAAGTGTACTTCCAATTTTTGGCCATGATTTCCAAGGATTATTATTCTACATAAAGGTAAGTCTTTATATTATTATCTGGCAGTTACTATAGGACTAAATAAATTCTCTATTTCTTAATTTTCCATATATTTTTTTCAAAAGACATAGGTTTCTGTTTTCTATATTTTATGAAAATAATATTCTTTCTTCATTAGCAATAAATGCATACAGTGTTTTTAAAAAGATTTTTAAAATAATTTTGATCTTTTAAGAATAATTTTCATACAAAAAGTTTAACTGGTTCAAAATTTATCAAAAAATTGAGTACCTGCTAATTTTGAAATAGTTTAAAAGATTCATCCATAGAATAAGTTATATATTTTCCAAATATTTTTACTTATTGCTTAGTGGGGTACTTATTTTATAAGATTTATTCTGTATTTACTTATTTTCCAAAAACATATGGTAGCTTTGTTATTTCCTATATTTCTTCAATGTATTATCCTACCTTGATTTCCCACTACTACTACTCCTATTGATAATGAATAAATACAGTGTTTTAAAAATGTTTTGGATCTTTTAGGAATAATTTTTATACAAAAAGTTTAACTGATTAAAAATGTATGAACAAATTGAGTACTTAATTTTGAAATAGTTTAAAACATTCATCAAAATAGTAAGTTATATACTGCATGTAAATAAATGCTTACTGCTAATAATTTATATATAAGAACTTGGAATATTGTTAAAAATTATTAAGAATTTAAAACAGTTTACAAACTCAATTTTCAAAAGACATGAGTAAGCTATATATTGTTCTCCATAATTTCCAAATTATTATTACTTCTCTATAACCCTTGTGCCAGAAAACATAGGTAAGTTCACATTTTGGTGAAAATATTATTGAAAATGTATAGGTACCTACATGTAAATATGGTGTTGATATTTGATATACCATTTTTAAAACCCTGACTTTGGATTTATTTGATCATGTATATATGTACATTTAAATCCTACACTTTGCCAGTAAAGGAAAACTTCTGGATGGTTGCAGCCAGACAAGTACATCCTATAATCAGCCGGTGGGGAATATTTTCTGTCGGTTGTAGACTTTTTGACCGATTGATTATATTTTCTACTGGCTGGGGTCTTCTTCCATCTACGAGGGGTAGCTTTCAGCCTTTATATCCAAAAAAAAACCCATTGTCCCCCATTTTTTCCAAAAGTTCCTCATTTTTCTAAATATCGTCCTCTCTTTCTTCTGCGAGCTGGTTGTTTGTTCAGCAGACATTGGTAAGCTTTTTATTTTACTGTTCAAGATGGCCACATGTATTCCAAATTGGTGGTTTACGATTGACTTTTTCCTTCACGGAGGCACGTAGTACCACACTGTGGGAAAGTGCTCGTTCCTAGGTTGTCGGTAAGCCTCGTTTCCAAAGCGAGCAGTCAACTAGACGGGGCGAGTGCGCAAAGTGTTTTCCGTTTGTCGAATGGGTATGGAATGGGAATGACAAGCTGGGGAAATAGTTGTCCAGTATGGGCTATCAAAATATTGTAAATCCCAAGGAGGTTACATGCAAAACGGCTATACTTGGCGGTTATGTACTAAACATTTTTTTCAGCGCTTCCTTTTCAGCACAGTAACACTCTCTTACAGGCTTCAGAGATTCCATCGAATTGTTGAAGAATTTTTTAATTTTGTTTGAGTTTCTGTTACAGAAATTTTATCAGCGATGGATATTAGGCTCTACAGAATTTCTACTCTGCATTTTTATTTTCTCAACTGCATGGGTTTAGTATTTGCATGCTCAAGCTTGAGTGTAGTAGGGGTTGGTAAAATAGTGGTGTTAGTTTTAAGTTATCTTTATGCTGTGTGTAATAAATGTTTATTATTATTGTTATTGTTTGTATATTTTTGTATTACTGCACTTTGCTAGTAAAGACAAACTTCTGGCAGGGTGCAGCCGGTAGAAAACATCCTGTAAGCCGGCGGGGAATATTTTCTGTCGGTCGTGGACTTTTTGACCGATTGATTATATTTTCTACTGGCTGGGGATATCTTCCAACCATGGAGGACAAGCATCCATTCACGAGGAGCAACTTCCAGCCACAATTACTTATATTTGTTTATGCTTTGTCTTTGTATTCTCTGATACCTTCAGTATTACCATAGAATATATAATTGTACCTTTTTCAACAATTTCCAAATTAAATTGAGTTGTTGTTGTATAAATTTTGCCGGAGTAGAATTCAATGAGACCTCTGGCGGAAAAAATTGTAACTGGCGCAACGAGTAAAATAATTCGTTTTGCATTGCTGTCAACGTAATTATCCGTAAATTCATACTTTATTTATTTAATTTTGTGTCAGTGACAAGTTTAAAACTGTGTTTTCCTATTTAATTCAACTGTCATCGTTTCTGAGGTGATATTCTTATATAATCAGAGATATTATGGAAGAGGTTATGTTATTCTATTTTTTGTTTTCATTGCAGATCAAAGAAAAAATAAGTCGGAATTAAAGATTTAAAATATTACTCAATACAAACCATATATTATATTTCTCTATGATACAAACCTACCTTCCCTGCAACTTTGTATATATAATTATATCAAAAATGAATTGAAAACACGAAATCAGGCCTAAAATTAAACAGTTAATTGAACGCTTGTACTTTTCACAAATATCAACCATACCTTACTTCAAAAATAAAAATATTAGGAGTCAAAATTTAGTTTAACAACACAAAATACTAAACCACAATTAGAGAAAAAGCAAAAGTTTTACAAAACACACACTGAAAACAACTAAAACAGCAAAATAAAACCACTTAAATATCAAAGGGCTTATACGGCAGCTGATTTGTTATTTGTTTTACTCGTTGTGACATGCCCTGGTTGCTATGATGACATTGACATTTCTGAGCTATCGAATTCTACTTTTCCCAATTTTTTGGGAAGTAGCTAGTGGAAACTAGTAACTGTTTTCATTTCTACGTGTAGCGTTCCTAATATTTATTTCAGTGGCTCATAACTTATAACAGAAGAAATATTGTGGTTAGAAAAACAGAAACCTGTAAGATCGATTGACTTTTAATATTGAATTTCGAGGTCTTGCCAATAGATGTTTTGACATTAAAAATAAGCAAATGGCACTATAATTTAAATAACAAATTCTCAAATAATCAATATCATCATAAATGCATTCCTAATGGTTTGTATTCATCGTCTCTTTGCTGTTGAAACAAATCTTTTATAACCTTGAAACTTAAAAATGATGATGACTTCAGACGATGAAAATTATACTATGGAGGTGAAATTTTTGTTTTAATTCCAAAGAATAAATTTATCATATTTTACAATTTTCAGAGAAATGGCAGTAATGAATCGGTTCAAGTTGTTGTTCGATGTAGACCTCTCAGTGATAAAGAAATTGAATCAAGATGCTCCAGTGTAGTAAAAATGTACTCCTCTAGGGGAGTTATTGAAGTTGAAAACCTAAAAGCAAGAAGTGATAATGAGAAAAATAAAATATTTACATATGATTCTGTGTATGATGAATGGTAAGACATTCTTTTTGCTTTTGAAGGTCTGAATATTTCTATCGGCTAACAAAATATGTCTTGTCTTAGAAGTATCTCATTAGTTGATGTGCTTTCAACTCGCACTTCAATTTGATTCACCAGATCTTACATTGCTTAACAATAAATCATCAAACTAATTCCAAGCTCCATTTATTAATTCAATTTAGTCAATTTCAATAAACAAAGATGTCATTGAATCAGGTGTACATTTTTTTATGGCTGTTTTAATTTAATTTACTGATGGTAAAGGGAATCATCTGAGTAATGAGTCAAATCCTCAGCACAAGGTGGTGTTTTATACACTGTCAATCATATCAAGTCTTTATAATTATAGATATTTCTTAAAACTCAAACATGCTCATTTACAGTTTTAACAAAAACGTAGGTATAGTTCTAATAATATTAATACAATCAGAGAAAAAAATTTAATATCACATTACCTCCCAAAACTAAAAATATCCACATTACCTTGGAATATATTAATAAACTAGATTTTTAAATATTTCACTTCTACATTAAACATTTAATATTTTAGTTCTACACAACAAAATGTGTATGATGAAACAGTTAGACCATTAGTGGCTTCAGTCCTCGATGGATACAATGGCTGTGTGTTCGCCTATGGGCAAACTGGAACAGGAAAAACTTACACAATGGAGGGCTGCGATGGGGAAGATAAAGGTATTATACCGAGAGCATTTGAACAAATCTGGTCCCACATAGATAGAAAAACTGGAGTTGAATTTTTAGTAAGCGTTAAATATTTGGAAATATATATGGAAGAAATAAGGTAAGAAATATGAACACTAAATACAGGGTGTCTCCTGTCCATTGCATGAGCATGGGTGTAACATTTGGCTAGTCTAGCTAGCTTAGCCACCATGCCTATTTTATGTGAACACACTGTATAATAAATAGTAGATCTTATATTTGCAATTTTAATGTTTGTTTCAATATTTTCCAGAGATTTACTGAAAATCAAAAGTACCAAAACACATGAACTACGTGAAATAACTGGCCAAGGAGTTGTAGTGACCAATCTACATTCTCAAACATGTCAAAGCGCCAAAGATATGCTGAAGGCGATGAGATTAGGGAATCATAATCGCACCACTGGGACGACAAACATGAACGAACATAGTTCCCGATCTCATGCAATATTTCAAATTGTCATCGAAATGGCTGAAGAACATTCGAAAACAATGAAAGTTGGAAAATTGAACTTGGTTGATTTGGCCGGTAGCGAGAGGCAATCAAAGACTGGTGCGACGGGGGATAGACTTAAAGAAGCTACTAAAATAAATAAAGCACTTTCTTCGTTAGGTAAGTTGAAACTAGATATTTTGAATCTCCCGCATCTATTAATCTATCTGATACATTATGTGGCGTTTGACGTATCAGACGCAATATTGACGTTTGACGCGTCACTTGATGTATGGCATTTGACGTGTCACGTGAGGAAAGTGGCAAACCTAATGCATTGAAATAGGCCGATTCAGAAGGACGAAGCAAATTTCCCAAGAAATTACCCAGAATTTTGACTAGACCTCGTATATTATAAATATTACGCAGCCCACGTACAAAAAGCTATCCTGAATTCCCTTTCTCTATCCAACACATTGTTTTCCCCATAATGGTCGCGGAACTGTCTTAGTCTATCTACTAAAATGTACAGGGTGTCCCAAATTGGTGTGTTTTGTAGGGTATCTCGTAAACTAGAGGAGATAGAAGAAAAGCAGTTAAGATGTTATAACTTCTTATTTTGTTAAAGTAACGATAGCCTAATAAAATATTTCGTAACTCCCTGCAGTTGGAAGATACAGGGCGATTATTGAAAACTGTCGAAAACTACAATGTATTATAACTTCTTAATTAAGAAAAATATTAAAAAACGTTATGGGAATTTTTGATAGATATAATATTAAAGAGTTCAGTGGCGCACAGAATTTTTTTGTTAGGGGGCTCATTAAGGAGATATAATGCTAACTTATGTTGTTTTAAATGGGACACCCTGTATATTTTGACGATTTTCGTTTCTTTTTTTAATTCTTATTCACCTATATCTATGTTCACTGATTGGAGCTGAAGTGCAAATAAACCATTTATGGATGTTATTAGGTGAAACACGCTTAAAAAATTGAACACTCAGTAACGAAATTTAACATTTCATTATAAGGATACTGATTTGTGACAATTTCATTTATCAAAATTATAATTATTAACAAATAAAACCAGATTAAAAAGATAAAAACAATAAATAGACAATTGTAGACAACTAATCTACCTATAACCGAGCCTATAACTAATTTTTCCTACGATCACTACCCAAAGTAGACTTTTGCACACTCAAATCTAACCGCAAAGTTGATGTTTTCCGCGATCTGTCATAATTGACATTATTTACGCGTACTTTTCCGCTCGCCTGTTTTCATTTACAATAAACTAAAGAAAGGTAGTAAATAATAGATATATTAAAAGAAAATGTAGAGCAGTCCGAATATTTTAGTTGAAATATTAATATTTGAAGATATTTCGAACGAAATTAATAAATATTCCTATATAATTTGACTGACATCTACAATTTATACAAGTTACTGGATTTACAACGCTGCAGGTTACGCTACCAACAAATAGATGGAGGTGTATATTTTATATGTTTAATTTTATTGAAATTATAAAATAATTCAAACCTCATACATCAATATTATTTTGATTCAATACTACAGTGAAGGATTTATTTCTTAGTTCAAGATAAAAATTAATATTTACAACTTATTATCAAATATAACGTTGTTAAGATTGACAATTTTCTTGATCGTTTTTGCAGATTCCTATTTTCATAGTATTGATTTATACGGACAAGTTTACGTAGTAGAAATATAACAGTCAGAAGGTAGGCAATGCATTATACACCTAGATGCAACAGTGATTGCATATTTAAGTACCTACCTACTATTTTGTGAAAATAGTAGACTATGGAATTAATGAAACGTCATTATTTCATTTTTAGTTTATAAAAAAGTTGTCTGTTTATAAATAGCTATTTGAAAAATGGATAGTGACAGTGAATTTTCAAGCACACCTCCAGATATAGCAGATTTTGCTAAAACTATTACTCTTAATCTTCTGCCAATTAAATCCAGAAGTAAATACGAAAAACAATACAATATTTTCATGGATTGGTGCCGCTCAAAGAAAATTTAAAAATATTCGGAGAATGTATTGCTGACTTATTTTGGCGAAAAATTCAAAACTCTAAAATCTTCAACCTTGTGGTCACAATATTCGATGCTTCGAAGCACTTGTTCAAAATGCTCTCCGTTTTCATCGATTAAAAAGTTTTTTGTTTAAATAATCTCCAACCAATTCAGCATTACCAAAAATAAAATCAGTGAACTAAAAACAAAGTAGGTAAATATAGCTGATTATTGATTGGATATTATTTAAACAAAAAACTTTTTAATCGATGAAAACGGAGAGCATTTTGAACATTTAATGTAATTTTTACATTCAAATAAAATTAGTTATAGGTAGATTAGTTCTCTACAATGTTTCTCGTTGTTTCATAAGTTTATTGTTTTTATCTTTTTAATCTTGGTTTTATTTTTTAATAATTATAATTTCGATGAATGAAATTGTCACACATCAGTATCCTTATAATGAAATGTTAAATTTCGTTACTGAGTGTTCAATTTTTTAAGGGTGTTTCACCTGATAACATCCATAAATGGTTTATTTGCACTTCAGCTCCAACCAGTGAAAATAGATATAGGTGAATAAGAATTAAAAAAAGAAACGAAAATCGTCAAAATATACAGGGTGTCCCATTTAAAACAACATGAGTTAGCATTATATTTCCTTATTGAGCCCCCTAACAAAAAAATTCTGTGCGCCACTGAACTTTTTAATATTAAATCTATCAAAAGTTCCCATAACGTTTTTTAATATTTTTCTTAATTAAGAAGTTATAGTACATTGTAGTTTTCGACAGTTTTCAATAATCGCCCTGTATCTTCCAACTCTAGGGAGTTACGAAATATTTTATTAGGCTATCGTTACTTTAACAAAATAAGAAGTTATAACATGTTAACTGCTTTTCTTCTATCTCCTCTAGTTTACGAGATACCCTACAAAACACACCAATTTGGGACACCTTGTACTTGTATTTGTATGTTTGTTTCTTTTTCACTTTTATATTGAGATTGGGTACTTGAAATTAGTAAAAACTTTAACTTAAAGTTTCATTGAACCCCTGTGTTTAGTAAAAACTTTGCTATCCAAGTTATTAATATTAAGAAGTTACACCTGTACTTTCGAATTCATTTCTATCAACCCTCGTATTAGTCACAGCATTAAAAAAAATACTGTAAAAGCCTGTTGCGTTGGGATCCCATTCCTGAATTTTAGATTGAATATTTATCTTTTCATCATGTGTTATGAACCAGGATTTTTAATTTCTAGAAAGCGAGAGGTTTTTTTTTAATATTCCCTCCAATTAGTCTATATCTTGTTCTTTCTGCACCATATGGCAAAATACTTATAGTAAAATCATGAAAATTTCTACGTTTGGGTTTTCGGATACGATCTTTTAAACTTAAATATTTTCAAAGATGGCAGACTTCCGGTTCTATCGGAAGTCGACTGCAACTTTGTTATTTTGAATAGAACAACCTGTATATTATTACATTTTTGAAATCTACGTAAAATTTTAGTACAGTTTAGTCTGAAAACTTTTTTCGAAAAATGCATACTTTTTGAGTTATTTATTTTTTTGTAAAAAATTTGACCGTTGTAAATTATTTTTTTACGAGGATACCCTTGAAGATATGAAAATGGTTTCTGTTCGGCTGCTTTAAGCAAGGTCAGACGTATTTGAATCTATGATGAAATTTTTTTCATTTTATACAGGGTGTGTATAAAAAGTGTTCAAAGTTTAACTTCATAAATATCAAATTTCTTCATTTTCTTAAATAGAACCACCTAGTTTTTTCTATTTTAATGAATTCAGGGGTGAAAAATAAGGCAAATTCATGTATACTTTCCTATTCCTAAACCTCACCGTTATCCAAATATTGAATGTTTTCTTTAAATTTTGAGAGATGCAGGGTGTGGTCTAAATTTTATTTTGACGCGTTGATACACTAAGAAATAAAAAAGAAAAATAGAAAAGGTATAGGAAAGTATACATGAATTTGCCTTATTTTTCACCCCTGAATGCATTAAAATAAAAAAAACCGGGTGGTTCTATTTAAAAAAATTAAGAAATTTGATATTTATGAAGGTAAACTTTGAACACTTTCTATACACACCCTGTATAAAATGAAACATTTTTCAACATAGATTCAAATACGTCTGACCTTGCTAAAAGCAACCGAACAGAAACCATTTTCATATCTTTAGGGGGATTTTCTTGAAAAAATAATTTGTAAGGGTCTGCAACCGTCAAATTTTTTACAAAAAAAATTAATAACTCAAAAAATATGTATTTTCCGAAAAAAGTTTTCAGACAAAAGTATACTAAAATTCTACGTAGATTTTAAAAATGTATTAATATACAGGGTGTTCCATTTAAAATAACAAAGTTACAGTCGACTTCCGGTAGAACCGGAAGTCTTAACTCGTCATGGGACACCCTGTATATGTAATGGAGTGAAGTTAAGAACCACTTATATGGGGTAAGATCTTTCTTTACTTGTTTATATTGTCAGGGCTTTTTCTTTAACCTCTGCTATTACTAGATGGTGGTAACTTTTCCAATTTTTGATTTTACATTTCTTGCTTATAGGCAATGTAATATATGCCTTGGCCGAAAATTCTGCTCACATACCTTACAGAGATTCTAAATTGACCCGGTTCCTACAAGATTCTCTTGGTGGTAACAGTAAAACCATAATGATTGCCAATATCGGGCCAGCCAATATGAACTATGAAGAAACCATCGTTACATTGAGGTAATACATTCATTATTTCCCGTATTATTTTTGTTTGAAGGATTAATTTTTTTGTTCTTTTAGATACGCCTACAGAGCGAAATCCATCAAGAATACTCCTATCAAGAATGAAGATATAAAAGACGGTCAATTGTTGGGACTTCAAGAAGAAATCGAAAGGCTGAAGCAATTGATAATGGAGAAAAGTAATGGAGATTTTAATACCAACATGGAAAGTAATGATTACGTCGAAAGTGATAGTGAAGAAGAAGTAGATGCCGAGGAAAAAGAAAAGAAATTGGAACTTGGTAAAATGGAAGTAGACGAGTTGGCGAGAAAATTGAAAAATTTGGAAAAACAGATGGTTCACGGTGGAAAGAATATAGTGGATAGTGTAAACGAGAACGAAATTAAACTCGAACAGCAGAGAACTCAAATTGCGGCCAGAAAGGTTGGTAATTTTCTGGTTTCTACATTGAAATGTGTGTACCCTCACTTCTCTACCTCATCATTATACAGTGCTTTTCAGATAAAAGTATCCACCTTTAATAACT
>CAJUYI010003735.1:23423-37169 GCA_910591695.1 Galerucella pusilla | reverse complement strand
ACCTTAAAGAACATACAATTAAATATACCATGCATTAAATTCTAACAGAAGCCTTCTCATTTAATAGTAGTCTATTTTAAAATTATTGATTGCACAGTGCTATGGTAGCAGTTAATAATAGTTTGTACAACTAGTGGGAAAAGTGATTTGCGTTCAAGCTCTACACAACATTTTTTCTACAACCACATTTATTAATGAAAGAAATACAGCAATTTATATAGTTATTTTATTTGAACTTCGAACAGAAAGAACTTACAATATGAAAATAAATAGAAGAATCAGTTGGATGTATAATTAATTGTAAGATTTTGACAATTTTGTATTATTATTATATTATTATTATTTTGATCTTGGTTCGTAATTCCTAAAATAATAGGTTAATTTTTTTATGATTAATAAATTAAAATAAATTGATAGTTTACTTATTTTTGGTTTAAATTTTAAAATTATACACCAATAAGAAATTCACTATTAGAATGAATTGTCAAAAAAAGTTGACAGGTCATAGGAAGCTTTGTTTGACATTTCGGTGCGGAAAAGTGCCATAGCATGTAGTTTTCGCATTACTTTTCCAACGGTTATCAAAAGAATTGAGAAAAGGCCTGCTTTCCGTATGAAAATGTGTGTAGAAAAGCGTGTTTTGTATAGTGGTTGTAGGAAAAAAAGGTTTCTCTACAGGTTAACTGATATATTACAGGAGCCGAAGAGAAATTGACTTTCACCTATGTATTAACTAGATGAAACTTAATTCTTATAAATGTTTATAAATAGAAGACTCCGTTATTTCAAATTCAAACGCGCCATGTAGGTAACAGAGGTATAAGCACAATCTCGTGTCGAGAACAAAACATGTCTGAACCGCTTTTGTTGGTGTATTCTGTGATTCCGGTAACCAAGAGGGAAGCCCCTGTTGCGCTCGAAACGATTATTAAGATTGTTTACATTTATGGAAAAAACAATAACAAACTAGCGATTGCTGATGAAATAAAAGCACCGCTATCTAAGAAAAAGTGTCAAACAATTCTGAGAGTATATTTTTAATTGAATAAATTTTTCGACTATTGTTTTTTTCTTGTTTTCCTTGCTACTTCAACATTTCCAAATTGGTCTCTTTTCTATAAACTGTTTAGAACATATTTAAACATTAAACAATAATTTTGCAGGAATAACTAATGTATGCCGAAGATTTTTCTATCTTGGTAGATGTTAAAAACATTAGTGGCAAACATTTTACGGGGATTCTTTATTTGTTAATAATTTTCCAAATTTGATTTTGAATGCAAGATTGAGTCTTATTTTACTTGTTTTTCACATTAAACTCGATGGTGAAAACGGCTTCCATTTAAAATAAACAATTAAGTTGATGAAAATATGATTCGATTTTTTGCAAATATTTCAAAAACTATTTGAAATATCCGAAATTTGAAAAAAGATCTTCGAAGAAAGCTCCTAAAAGAATTTGCAATTTCCGGGAGTACATGTAATTTGATTCCCAGGGGTCAGAAAAAAATGTATTATTCAGTTCCCAAAATTTTACTATCTTTTGTTTGTTCTTTGTGGCGTTCCAGATCGTTATCTAGAATAATTAAGTTTATATAAAATTATGTTCCCTATCTAACACTGCGAAAAAATTTGACAACTGGACAATCTAGGATAGAGTTGAGTAAAGTGAATTTTTTTCTACAGAGGCTATGCTAAAGATCAGGGGTACAAAGTTCTCCAGACGGTCAAAAGTAACTTCTGTCATTCTGATGATGATATTTATATCGAAACAATTGTCAATTTACTTGCAATTAACAGATTTTTCACAAATATATTGTGGAGTCATTTAAAAACAGTTCGTTTCATTTAAAACCATATGATAGGAAAGTTTCTTAAAATGTTTATGCGCAAACGCTCAAGTGGCCCTCAGGAAGACCATCTTCCAGCCTACATCGATGTAGAGAGTATCCACTTTACTTACCTTTTATGCTATTTGTCAATTTATGTGAATAAATTTGTATTGTTGGATTTTTTTAATCATGAAATTGAAATATCGCACAAAAATTATTCAGTTCAAGAATAGGGAATGCTCAATTTATGCCACTCAGCCAACATCTATAGACAGCGTCAGCGAATTATTGAAGAATGTCGACAAATAACCACAGAGAGGTTGCATAATGTTCGAAACTCAATTGAGGCTCCATTCTATCATTGTATTGGAAACCATGGAAATCAATTTGAGCACCTTTAGTATTGTTTTGATGATTTGTTAGGAATTGAAATTGTACTGTTTGTAAATTGCAATTAATTGGAATTAACTTCCAACTGATCGACTTTTCACTTATATATTATACATTTTTGTAATCCTCTTTTAGAAGAGAATCCAATAATTTATAGGGTGTTCCATTTAAAAAATTGGGAGGGGTGACCATAGGGGGTTAAAGTTATAACGTCTACATATGAGCAAAAAGACATCCCCCTTTACATGATTTTTGACGTGTTTTTCCATCTTTCCATAAAAGTGTCACCTTTAGAACTATGTGGGGTGGATAGTTTTCATTGAAATTATTTGTATAAAGCAATATTTTTATTTTATTATGTTATATAACGACTATATCCTGGTAAATTGTTTTTCTCAGATTCACAGGTTTGTAGTATTCTTACATTTCGCAATAAAATTTTATCTATTTTACCATAATATCTTATTGCTTCCGAAATTTTACGTGAATACGAGTAATAATAATATGATCTATCGATATAGCTATGATTTCTGAAAAGTTGGCTTTTTATTTTATAAAATGTGCCCAGCAGGAGGAAAAAAACGTTTCTATGGTTTGACAAATATTTATCAACACTATTGAAATTTTTTCTAGTAATACCACTAGAGGTCAAATTATTTCCGGAAATTTTTTCGAGCTCATGAATATTTTGAAAATTATCCCGAGTCGAAGACAAGGGATAATTTTCAACCTGCCATATATAATAATTGCGTTTTTAATATAAACAGTAATCATAATGGTCCAAAGAATTTAAAGAACATCTAAGCTCTAGTTGAAATGAATCAAAATTATTATGTGAACAAATGAAAATTAGATTGTCAAAAATAATAATCTGTCATTATAAACGTCAAAAAAAATTTCCAGTATAATTCGCTGTTGGGTATCCACCAGGAAAAAATTTCCTCTAAAATTCATCCGTTGCGATGGTGATCTGTCAGAAACACACGTTCTGATTGGTTAAAAATTACATGTGTGAAATTTTCTCTATAAAATTGATATTAACTTTATTAATTTAAATAATCCATGATTATTGTTTTGAACAAAGTCAATGTTTTTTCTCCTAAAATCGTTTGGTATATGCAGAGGGATGCATAAAAATATCTAATCGCTTTGGCATTGAATTTTTCCATTTTATTAATAAATATTAGCTTGACAATAATTAACAATTATTATTAACACGCACACCTAAAGGCAAGCTTGATGTGTTGCAAACGGATAAAAATTTTTCAATTGAAAACTAATCCCTTAAAAATATTATCGGAATTTTCATAATATATTTTTAAAGCAAATAAACAGGAAGTTGTATAAATAATGAAAAAACTCTTATTCACCACTTTTATTAGCTTTTCCAGCGAAATCTTAAAACATAATCTCCATTCACTACAAAACTTGAGATTATATTGAAACTATGCACACTTATCCAACGTCCTAACCAGGACATCAGGATTAATAATTAATTTATATCATGTATGTATATTAAGTTTGTCCCAAGCTAATTGCAAAAGTAAAACACGGGTTTTCCGCCTTTGATCCACAAATTCTGATCAAAGGAAAAAGTCTAAAACGGCGATAAACTTTATCTATGTAGTGTGGCTGCAAGATGTGGAATTAAATTATAATAATTTACACTCAAAAACATTGAATTACACTTTTAAGTTGGATAATATCTACCTTGTACTGACATAAAACATATACGCGGAAACCGGCCTACAAGTGATGTTGTACCTACCATTTAACTTGAGTGTAATTCATTGTCAATAGCCCGAGAAGTAGTTCTGCCTTCTTAGTGAACGGTCTCTGTTTACAAAAAAATATTTTCCAGAAACTTTGTAAGGGATTATAATAGTATTAAACTGTTATCTTTGACGTCAATTTAATTGTATTATTTTTAGTTCCATCCACTATAAAAGCATGTTTTCAAACTACTATTAATTTTTATTTTATGTTCCCGTCTCCAACTTTTATCCATTTTTGCTTTAAATAATCGAAAACTTTCATATTAATTTATATATTCCCATATCAAATCTTGGCAACTATTCAAGATTTTTCTCTCTTATCTTAAATCCGCCAGACTCTTTGGCATTGAACTTGACAAGAAAGCATTTAAAAGAGTAATTTTAACGAATAAATATTAACAGCTGCCCTATTTACACGCTATCGAGGTGACGCTTTCAAATGTATTATGTGAATTGGAACTGTATAAACTTCCACTATCTCAACGCCATACATATCCGAATTGGAAATGTTCCAAATTGTAATTGTAGATTTTTATCCACAATGACAGCGAAAATGTACACGATTATTAGCTTCGATAGTACAAGGTCTGAATTCTGGTTGATAATGAATTGATTATTGCTTTCGTCTATTAAATATCCGTCATCAAAAAATCATAGGTAATTTTATTTATTCACATTCATATATGTAATGCTTTCATTACTAATTGAAGGTTGGAAAGTGTCATATTACACACCTTCATTTCCCGCCCTCACTACTCGCCCTCACTTTCCACCCTCTAAAATAATGTGATCGTTACCTAATATTATCTATTTTAGATGAATATTTTTTATATTTAAAATATAACACATGGATAAATATTATAATACCTATTTCTGGAGGGGTACAATCCATCAATTCTTCATCGGAGGACTTTTTTCTTAATGTATTATTCGCGAGCTTAATATCTATCAGACTTTATCTAACATTTATTTATATTGGTGACAGTTGTCAAATGTAATATTTTAGGTGTGCTCAGTACTAAACAATTTTGATCGGGATATGATGATTGTAAATGAAATAGTATATAAACCTCGGTAGGAAGTTTCATTCCTGTCTCGAGATAATTGCTAACCTCTCGACAGTAATGAAACTCTTTCCACCTCGGTGTGTAATATACTTACTATTTCTGTTTGATAAAGTCAATCAACACGCTCTATTAGCGACTTGTGCACAATTCATAGGCACTGATTATTCAGTATGAAACTTATACCAAGGAACCTGTGCATTTGACAGTGCTCTAAATAAATACATCTAAACGTCAAATTTAATCAATCGTGTTGAAGCTGTAGAAGTTTTTGGAAATGAAGCGGTTTGGAGAAACCAAAAACGAACAAATAGATATGGTAACTGAGACTACAATCCCTTATAATACAGTGAGGAGTAAAAATAGCGTTTGGCAACAGTTTACCAAATTTTGCTTCAATGTGAAATGAGTTTGTCGACTTTATTCACAAAACTGAATAATATTTTGAAAGAGTGGGCCTCGAATATGTAAAAAGAAAATGGGCAAGATAATAAAAAATATACTGTGCAGTTGATGTGAAATTCTACAGCTAAAGCCCTTCAAACCCTGCGAATTCAAAAGTTCTCCAGACGCACACAATGCCCAGAGACGGGAATTGTAGAAACATCAGGAAAAACAGAAATGGAGCTCCACTGCCTTAATTGTACAAAATATGTTTGCTGTTATTGACAAAACATGGACTCCAAAAATAATTTTACTATTTGGCTTAAGTAGAATTAGCGTGGCGTGGGGGCGAAACAAATTCATCTTTCATTGAACATTTGAAAATTTGAAATTCAGAATGATAATAATGAATCCGGCAGGATCGAATCCATTCCAATTTTTGCAAAAACCTTTCAAGGAGGAAACCCTAAATGCGCAGACAGCAAGTCTGAATGAACGATATCCACAGAGCTGTCCAGTTGTATATTGTTCAGATATTTTATAGGAAAAAGAGGACTAGGATTCACATGTCCACGTTTGTTTATATCTCCAAATTGATTTTAGCAAAAAAGAACCTCATGGTGGTACAAAAATTCGCCAATTGGGAAAAACAAACTTTCAAAATATACTAAGACGGGAGCAAAGTATATTGGTTTAGATTTAGTTTAGATTGAAAAGTACAAACAATTCTTACTGATCAACTGCAGTTTCTCAACTGGCAAAATCCGGAGTACCAGAATAGCAACTTATTCTTGAATTCAAGCTCACTTTGATGCTTCTACCTCTTGCTATGCATGTTCAGGATGAAGGGAGAACTGCATACAAGCTGGAATGTAATGGGAATAGTCCCTTCAGTAAGTCCAGAATCACTCGTGTTTGTTAATGAATATTGAAAGGGGCTTAAGTTAGGTTAGGTGTGTGGTGAGTGGGTCTATAAGGCTCTCCACTGCGACTCGCAAGAGTGGCTTACACGTATTCAGATTTCACCAAACAAATTCAGCTTCTTAACAAAACCGATTAGTTTATTTGGTGAATGATATTTCAGGTCCGAGGGCGAGTGAGAGACCCTGCCAAACATCAAATACCTGATTCGAGCCGCGGCGGGGCAGGCACAAATTATATGCTCTGCTGTTTAATCATCTCCCGACAGTCCAAGTTTTAACATATATGATGATTCAGATGACAGTGGCCTGTTAGACAACGTAGTTCATGCCTCCTATGGTCTAACATTTGTTTGGAGATATTCTTCGAAGCCTTTAAATGAACCAATCCTGGTAAATTATGCCAGAAATCTAAAGCTCTTCTTGCTGTCCAGGTATTTAGTGTTTGTTTGGCAAAACTTATTGCGATGCCAATTGCAGGTTCTGGTCCGATAGAAACACATGCAAGGGAGTCTGCCTTCTCGTTTCCTTCCATGCCAGAATGGCCAGGGATCCAGACCAGCAATACTTTATTGAGGAGTCTATTGGCAGTCTAAAACCAATTTCGACGTTACACAGTGAGAGCAAAAAGTGCTTTCAAAGCCGCTTAGCTATCCGAGAAAATTTTTATTGTTCTATGTATGAAAGGGGGTATAGATGCCAAAATATCTTTACACTATCAGATAGTCAGACAGCAATGAATTCTTTAGCATGCCCCAGATCAGTTCTATACTAGTCTAGGACTTCAAAAACTTTCAACTCTTAAGACTCTTGAGCCTGATAAGGACTACTGTTCAATTTTAGACAGTTCATTATACAGACATAATTTGAAGGAATAAAAAAGTTTTACAAGATGGTAAAATAATGTAGTACTGGGTGTTTCATTGGAAAAAATGAAGTTTTTGATAATTAAAAATCTCCTGAATCTATGCTTATAAAAAAAATACCTCGAACTCAAAACAAAACTTCTACTTCAACCCTCCTTAGTTAGTTAGTTAGTTGCTTATAACTGATAACGATTACTAGGCAGCATTTATAGTGCACCAATTTTCGTAAAATCTTCAAATTTTTCGCTCCCCCTTGACAACGTCGCAATTTATAGGAAAAGAAAGGATAGGACATAATTTTACGCTGAATATACAAAAATATAGGATGTCCTCCTATTAAAAAAAGTGAATTTCATGTTGTCCCGCTTAGGCCGAACACCCACTATATCTTAAAATACTTTAGAAATGCGTATCGGTGCAAATACAACAACTTTTGAATGGAATCATTTCTTTGTATTTTTTATTTCCAGTAAGTTATTGCACTTTCACTCACTAATGGGCCACCCTGTATACGTGCCCTTATTGGAAAACCTCTTATGTATCATATGTTTGATATTTAATAGTAATTACTGGTACGTTTTAAATCCTTATTAGTAGCAACATAATTTCCGTTTCCCTTTGTTATGTTACCGATACTTGTAATGCCCGAGAAAGAGTTGACAGTTAGTTTCATGTCCATATTTGGATCCAAACGGTCACTTTTACCCATGAGATTAATGACCCTTCCACAAAAACAAGAGGTGTGCGAGTGCGTCTATTGAATCGAACTGTTTGTTGATTTTTAGCGCAAGAGAAACTTCTGAAATATTAGATGAATAGGTACACAGTGAGTTCGTTAAGTAACGATTAAGATTATTAATAGATAAATAAGTCGATTTTTCATTTTAATTTAAAAATAGTTATTAACGTAACTAGTTATGAAAAGAGCGATATTGTTCAACAAGCGTAATATTTGCCAAAACGAGCGCCAGCGAGTTTTGCAATTTATTCGAGTTGAACAATGTCGCTCTCTTCATAACGTGTTTATGTACCTACAACGTTTTATCTAATTCCGCGCTTTTATAATATTTAATAAAATCTTCAATCACAATGGTAAAGTTGAAGAGGATTCAAATGGTGTTAGAAGTATTGTTACTATGAAGTATTCACCCAGAAAATTGACTTACTTTAAATAACTGTGTCCTTAATATTGTTGTTTTCAATGTTTATAAATCTTAAAATACTATTGAATTAAAATAATGGGGTAATTGTCAGCTCAAATAATGAAATAATTGTCAGTTTTGAAAGTACTTAACTAATAAATTATTCTTCGAAACCCAATACAGTTAGGTATAGTAGTTTACCTAACTAGTGCGGAAAAGTCACTTTACGCACGTGTTAGGTACCTACACTATTTTTTCTACTAGCATGCGGAAAAAACCCAAAAGTCAACATAAAGAAACATTTCCTATTAAATACATATAAACAAATTAATTATTATTATTTGATATTCATTTGATGAGACTTATACCAGGGCCATTAAAAAATGATTGAAAAATAAATTTATTAACTTTTCAGTCATTTGGTAAACTACAATCATACAAATATATATTTTAAATATTCAAATGTCAGTATACTCCCCAAAATCTTGACAAATTTACTTTTCCGCACTAAAAGTGGACTTTTCCGCACGCTAGTAGGAAAAAGTTTTTACATAACTACTTTTCATAACTGATAATGTAGGTTATTAAAAATGTGACGTTACCTAACGTCAAGGAGTGATTTAAAGTGTCCCATTTGATAGCGGAATTAGATAAAGAATAATTTATCATACAGAGTGAATAAACATTGAGTAAAAAATTTCTTTTTTAAAGTAGCCCATCTATTTTTTCAATAATGTATACTCCATTCCAAGATATTTACACAAAAAATTAAATTTACATTATAAGTTGAAGAAAATAACAATTAATTTTCATGATTTAAAAATTCAAAGAGTCAACAATATTGTTTTTGTTTTTTATGGTGAAATTAAACCACAATATTAATATTTTTTGCATTTTTATTTCAATGTTTCGGTAGCGTTCTAGCTACCGTTATCAAGATTAAGTTTAAAGGTACATTTACATTCAATTACGCGCGTGCTTAATCTCTTGCTTGATTGACATTTCACATAATGATCATTTACATTGGTTCTAAATTTTTTGGTTATGTTATTTGTCTTGCCTTAGTTTTTCGTGAGTTGGATACCTATAAAAATAAAAATAATGGACGAGAATAAGATTAAAAGTTTAGTATTATGCTCTCTAGGATCTATCGGAATAACGTTACATAAAAAACCGCTCAAAAATTGTGTGAGAAAGAAAATTCGCAAAAAAAGGTACGAGACATTTATTTGGTAATATTTAGCATACTATTAGAAATATGTGATGCAAAATATAATTTTACCTTTGTGGATATTGGGTCTTATTGAGCACAGAGTAATGGTGGCATATTAAAAACTCCACATTTAGAAAAAACCTTTCAGCAGGCACATTAAATGTACCTACCAACAAGTAAACTTCTTCCCCATACTGCAGATGAAGTGCCAACATTTTTTATTGGTGATGAAGCTTTTCCTCTTCAAAGAAATTTAATGAGACAAAAATGATCATAAAATTTTCTTAACAATCGTAACATAACCTTAAAATTTCAAATGAAATTGTCTTTCTGCTTGCATTTGTCAAGCGCAGAAGATCAAGCCCGCTCAAGCTTAAGCAATAGTAAAATTTTCAATGTAAATGGATACATGGAGACGTCATATGTCAAGCGAGCAAATTTCAAACTTAAGCACGCGCGTAATTGAATGAAAATGTACCTTTAGACAGCAAAAAATTTGTTGGCAAATTTTTTTAGGTCCATTCACTGTAGATTATATCCTTGGTAAAAAGTGAAATAAAATATTTAATTGTACGACATTTGTATTCAGATACTATTCAATATAATTTTCATATTAAATTTTGTAGGGAAAGTTTTTTCGCTAATATGGCAATTACATCTATCTTATTGATTATTAAAAATAACGTTTGAGTACTGCTGAAATTTCCGACGAACAGAACAGTATTTTTGTATCAAAACAAATTTAACAATCCTCTTTGTGTAAATATTGTGAAATATTGACAATATTTGAAATCTTCCTCCAACTATAAATGGTCAAACCTTTGTTGACTAAGAACACAGTACTTATGCCAGTTAGTTGTATCCGGAACTTTTCTATTTTTTAGTTTACAAGATGTGAAAATTCAATAATTTGAAAATGTGAAATTCTCTAAAATGTAAACTGTGGCCTGGGCATATTTGAATTTTAAATTTATTTATCCGGACTGTTCACTCTGTAACCAAGTAGTGTATTCTATTGTTTGGTGATTTCCGATGTTAATTTCAATTCAACCAACTAATATGCTCTGTTTCTCATAGTGCGAGAGTAATAAAGAGTTCCATAGGCATAGGTGGTTAAATTTAACCCTTAAAGTCACGATGTTATTCTTACCAACATATAGTACGGGAAATGAAGCATTTTGACTCGCAAAACTACAGGAATCGATGGAAAAAGTAATTCTAAGAAAAAAATGTTTCTTACATTTTCTTCGAGTTATTCGCGGTTGAAAGTAACGGTTTTAAATTTTTTTTTGGGGAATATCTCGAAAAATATGCATTTTATAAAAAAAACTGTCAAAAAGCAAAGGCCAGGCGAGTTCAGATCACCCTAATATTTGTTTTTCAACTTAAATGTTGTGACATTTATATTCCAAACAAAGCTGCACAAGTTGAAAAATGATCAGTAAGTTTTGAAATAAACATGTTTGTTTTTTAGATTTAAGTATTTACTAAAAAGTCTCATTATTTTCGTTACTCTTGCACCACTATTGCAAACGTAAAAATTTATATTCAGTGTGTCGGTAATAAACGATAAGCAACAGTACATGTGAAGAAAAAAAACTCAGGTATTACGCATTTTTAGGACGTTTTTCATAATTGTCATTAGTTTGCATAAGTTATTATGCCATAATATTCCGTCTTTCAGTGTACGTGAATAAACTTATTTAAATTCCTGAAATACCAAATAAATTCCCACAAACAACTATATGATTTAAAATAACGTTCCTTTACCTCTTGGAAACTTTTTATTGTTGATTAACTCGTACCGCGCCAAAGACTACACGTTCAGTACCAACATAAATATTGCGGTAATGAAAATCAGCCGCAGGTTGAACACATTGTATGCTGTGTCCAAATATGGCGTCCATGTATTTACCTTTAGAGTAAACGTTCTACTTCCTATTGCTGTTGTGTTTGATCATTGACTTTCTCTATCAATTTATTAATGGGATGGATCAGGGCAATTTTTTTTATTCTAAAACGTAGTATTTATTCAATATCTTCGAAAACGTGGGAAAAAAGTTTTGTCTTTTCATCTAATATTCGCGTCAGAGTGAGCCTAAAAATACCAAAACTTCGAACTTTGGTCGGAAAGTTCCGAATGGGGTGATTTTTTTCGCAAAATATTCATTGAGACATGAGATTCCAAGTTGGCCAAAATCTTTATGCCGCTCGAGACCCTCTCCCCCCCCCCAAGTTCACCCCAATTGGTGTGATTTTCTGCATTTTGCACATACTTCATTAAACTGACGTCCCAAGCGGGCCAAATGTTCCACTCGGGGCTTTGAAGTGCCTGAATCAATTCAGTCAGGTCCTCAACAGGGGTTTGTGTAAGGGTGTCTGGGGGTCCAAAATGTAAGATGTCGACAGAAATGTGTTTGGGTTGCAAAATTGGGTCAAGGGGGCTTCGAAGTGCGGGGTTGTCATTTTTGTCGAGAATTAAGCCTTCTCAAACAATCAGGGGCGTATGAAAAGGGGCCCATGTGGTCGCAAATATCAAGATCACGTAGGATTAAAGCAATTAAAGCCCTGAGTGGATATACCATCAACTCGAGACTTGCTGACGAATGTCGAGAACGACTTGCTGATCTTGCAAGTCAGAACGCAGTGCGGCTAGAATGGATTCCGGCCCACTCTGGTTTTGAAGGCAACGAAATGGCGGATGCACTGGCTGTGGAAGGGGCGGCAGCTCCTTTCTGCGGCCCGGGCCCGACCCTCGGCCTAACAAAACAAACGATACGCAAGGAGACGAGGGAGTGGCAGAGGAACCAGCACCTCGCTCATTGGAATGCTCTGCAGGGTCCTAGACAATCCAAACTTCTACTGAAGGGATGGACTGATGGACACGCTGGGGCAGCTATTGAACTACCAAGGAGTAGGTTGAGGAAGATAGCAGGACTCCTAACAGGGCACTGCTGTATGAGGAAGCACCTCTACAATCTAGGAGTAGAGGAAAGTTCCCTATGTAGGGGTTGCGGCATGACTGATGAAACATCAGTTCATGTTCTCTTAGAGTGTCCACACTGGGCTGTATTACGCAGGCGAATCTTCGGAGTCACTGTCATGGCTCCTGGGGACACAAGCAGGCATCCACTGAAAAAGGTTGTGGCCTTTATTGAAGGGATCGGCTTCATGGATGACTAGGTAGCAGGAATGGCACAATGGGCCCGCCAGTGGCCTCAGTGCCGGAACCGTGACTTAAGTTTGGCTAGGTCAAGGCTCGCCTGCACATTCTGTAGTAGTAGTAGTAGTAGGATTGAATTTCAGTACAGAGAATTTGTACGCTCTGGTGTTATAAAGGATACCAACTCTATGTTTGGAAAGCCTGCGAACCTGTGACCCAATCAGGGGTGGCCAAAAGGGGTACGGGGCCCAAAATATTAGATTTGATATCAACATGTAAGATTGATATGATTTGGCAAGCGTATATACTTCATGGGCTTTATAAGTCCAAGTATTGTCGATGGGGGATCCAATAGGTCACAAATTCAAATTCTCGTAAAATTCAATTTTCTCTTGCAAATTTGGTATGTTGAGGGTTTGTAAGGGTGTAATTTAAGGTTGCACTGGTAAGCAACCATGCGGCACGCTGAGGGGGTGAAATTTTCGTCCTCTTCTTTGTAGGAAATGGTACTTTCACGTTGTTTGTCATGGCTGATGCATGCCAGGACAACATAAAATTACACCGTTCCAAATCCATAGGCATAGTTTATGTGGCAAAATTAAACAAACTAAATAAGATATTTAGCTTTAATTAGCTTCAATCCGACTTAATATAAAATACACATGACACGACTTGTCAATCAATGTAAAGAATAATCATTGACATTAATAGTAATAGTAATAGTAAGACTCGTTCCCAGTATTCTACTGTTATGTTGTTGGAACGCAAGCTGAGTTCTACTGCACGCCACAGAGTATCATTAAGGCGTTCTACTTGGCCATTTCCTCGTGGATTGTGAGGAGTAGTTCGGGAAGAGGCAACACTGTTAGCTCTCAAGAAAGTTTTAAGTTCTTCTGACATAAAGGAGCTTCCTCTGTCGCTATGGATGTACAGCGGATGTCCAAACGTAGTAATAATAATAATAATAATAATAATAATAATAATAATAATAATAATA
>CAJUYI010003735.1:0-15427 GCA_910591695.1 Galerucella pusilla | reverse complement strand
GGACTCTGTATAACGTGGCAAAACTTCATATCAAAAGCTTCAAAAAAATGTAACCAATCCGAATTCGGTATAATATACAGGGGTTCCCATTTGAAAAATCATATGTTTGGTTTGTAACGGAGTTATGCAGCACTCTGTATAGTTAGATATAATTTCAAAATATGGACCTTCAGCACATCTACTATTTTTGTTGATAACATTTTTTGATATCTCTTGAAATAACCCATATACCGAAGTTTGTCGTAAGATTGGTACACCCTGTATAAAACACTTCGAGAATCATTGTTCTGAATGTTTTCAAACTCGAAATTAATAGTTAAATTATCCAGGAAAAAAATTTGTGCTTTTGTCAAATATAAACATTCAGGTTCTTCTTTCACACTCACACAATCAAATTTGCCTTAATCCGGATCTGTATTTCAATTGTGTTTTAATAAGTGCTTCAATTGGACTGTGATTGACAAACATGTGTACCAAAAATCAAAAACTATACAGATTTATTCGTTAGTTCTTGCCCTAAACGCACTTTGAAACCATTGTTAGGACACGGTAGCCTCGGTACTGGTGCAAGAAGGTCATAAGGGGAAAGAATTGGCGGATAAAACGGCAAGACAAGGCTCATCAATGCCATTCATTTGACCGACTGCCAAAGCCGTAGTAAGTATCTGTAAGCTTGACAGGCACGCAAAGCTAATGGGGTTGACATACGAAGCCATGTGCAGAACTAGCGTCTAGCCGATCACGCAGCATCGCTCCCGAAGATGAACGATAGGCAACTGAAAGTATATGTAAATATCATAAAATAAAAAATAGAAAACTAAAAAAACAAGAAAACCCAGGCCCAAACCCGGTTGATCAAAGTGTAACTATGTATAAAATAATCAAAAACTAAGAAATAGAAAACTAGAAAAAAAAAAAAGAAAACCCGGTTGATCAAAGTGTAACTATGTATAAAAAAATCAGAAAACAAGAAATAGAAAACTAAAAAAAAGAAAACCAAGGCCCAAACCCGGTTGATCAAAGTGTAACTATGTATAAAAATATCAGAAAATAAGAAATAGAAAACTAAAAAAAAAAAAAGAAAACCAAGGCCCAAACCCGGTTGATCAGAGTGTAATTATGTATAATAATATCAGAAAATAAAAAACTAAAAAAAAAACAGGTCCAAACCGGGTTTCGAACCTAGTACCTCTGGGTTGTAAACTCAGTATCCTACCAACTGGGCTAATCTGCTCACATTCAGTCACATCGAATAGTGGAATAGGCCGATTAGCCACCTCATCAAATCTAATCTAGCTGTTACCTAACAAATGAGCCAAATCGAAAAAACACCCTGTATTTCGCTCACAAGGATAATATCCAATAAATAGAGTATTCCTAAAAAAACTCATCGTGCTTTATTCACTGTTAGGTATTTTCCTTTTCCAGTATAAACCCTGTCGAGGGTTGTAACATCTGAGTGGGCAATAGACATTATACACGTATTGAATTCTATTTTATATTCACAACTACAATATAAATGATGGCCGCGGTGATATATTGTGATATCTGTATGTAAATAACCCTGAATATACGTTCTAGTTATCAGTTTCATATGACCTGTTCATTATCCACACCTATTATACATTGGTGAATAATATACGTCATTATACATAAAATGTAAAACATTATCAAACAGTCGTGGACAATAGTATATTCTTCAACGAGTGAATAATAGCCATTCTACACAAGTAAAAGACTATACTTTCTCCACGACGAAAAAGAAAAAACTCCCAGAGTGAGGATCGAACCTTGATCGTCCGCGCCATAGTCAACCACAACTAGGCTATAGAATATATTTATAAAAATGTAAAGAGTGAATATATATACGTAACTCATATTTTTAATCGAAATTCTGGCATTTATAAATGAAATTAATTTCGGGAGGCACACATATTAAATCTTCACTATCGCTACTGTAGTCCATTTTTTTCTCTATATATTACGTAAAATTATGATAATATAATTATTTTGACGTTACAAACGACGCGCTGTCAGAAGCGATTTTCGTTATTAGGTATTTGACGTTTTAAAGAGACGATTTGATTTATTCATTTTAATTCATTTGAGCGTAAATTCTGAAAATAATAGAATGTGATTGGCTAACGAGAGTGAATTCTTTTTATTATTCACTGGTGTGAAGAATTTATATCTTTATATCATTATGCAGCTAAATATGTAAAAATAATTTGTGCGTTATTATTTAGTCGTGGAGAAAATTCTTTATAGTAATAAATGGCGTTACATCCTATATCTACTTAACAGCTATAGTTGTGCGGATAAAACTGGTGTGTAGAAACAATGAAAGAGGCTCTTGCTGCTCCAACCAAACGTTCAAATTAGAGAAGCTTCAATATATATTTTTCTCCACGACTAAATAATAACGCACAAATTATTTTTACATATTTAGCTGCATAATGATATATATTCTTCACACCAGTGAATAATGAAAAAGAAGTCACTCTCGTTAGCCAATCACATTCTATTATTGTTAGAATTCACGCTAAAATTAACAAATCAAATCATCTCTTTTAAAACGTCAAATACCTAATAACGCAAATCGCTTCTGACCTCGCGTCGTTTGAAACGTCAAAATAATTATATTATCATAATTTTACGTATTATATAGAGAAACAAAATGGACTACAGTAGCGATAGTGAAGATTTAATATGTGTGCCTCCCGATATTAATTTCATTTAAAATTAAAAATATGAGTTACGTATATATTTGCTCTTAACATTTTTATAAACAAATGCCTAGTGGTAGAAATGGTTGACTCTCGCTGGTTTTTTTTTTAGTCGTGGAGAAAGTATAGTCTTTTACATGAGTGGAATGGCTATTATTCACTTGGATGATTCCAAAACTCACTCGCTGCGCTCCCTCGTTTTGGAAACTTCATCCGCGTGAATAATATGAAGCAATCACATCTATATTCCGTGATTAATAAACAACTAATTCGGAATATGCGTGGATTTGTTTCGAGTGGGCGAAAAAATCTCAGAACTGAAACCTGTTCGTGAAACATATGATGAAAATATCTTTACCTATTTAAATATTACACAATAATCTCGACAATCAACATTTCACATCGGTCTCGACTTTCCTACGATTTTGTAAGACAGCAATGTCGGTATGTTAAAAAATGGAGGAGAAACAAGAAGAAAAACTAGCGCAAGATTTTTTTCATACAAGGTCGATAGTTTGCATTTATTGCAGACCAGAAAGACGGGATTGTTTTGTTTGAGGTTTCTCCGCAGTAGCGGGATGATGTCAGATGTTTGTTTTATATCTCTGTGGATATGTCTTGATATTAAACTATTACAAATGCAAATGGTTGGATAATTATATGGATTTAATAAAGATGACAATAAAATTTCGGTTGGCAGAGGCAAACGTGAGCCCTGGTGGGCGTGTTCATGTCGCTGAAGTTGTGTTTTTGTAGTAACAACTCGATATTTTGAATCGATAACCAAATATCGATACCATAAATGTCAACTGTTAAGAGATATGTAAACAAAGTCAAACTTTCTAAAAATGTAACTCTAAATATTAATAAAAAAATTTATATTGAACTAAACCTAAAACTACCGTTTGCCCTAAATGTCTATATTTTCAAATTACATGACTGTATTAATGTCATGAAAAAGAAGGGTCAAGATTCTATGGAAAGCAACAAAATATGAATTGGTTATAATCCAGTGTTGCCGATGCAAAAATGAAAATTACCCGAACTTACTATTCAAATTATCTAAATTTGTCAAAATTACCGAAAGGGCACATTGGTTATTTAAATAAAGTCTTCGACCCCAGTCAATATGGAAAATCCCCATTTTATACATCCCTTTTACAAAATATTCGAAAAACTATTCGATCCAAATTAGTGAAATTGTCTAAAAATCGGATAATCATCCTTGCATTGACAACACTGATACAGAATGAATAAAATGATGTATGTTGATGAAATCACTCGGTCATATTATTTCGATTGTATTTAACAATTACTAATGGACAATCGTTAACATTGGCTCTTGATTGGCTGCTTGCGATGACCTTATTTTAGTTCGCATATTTTCCGGGGCTCATGTTTGGTTCTGACAACTGTACTTACTAATAATAAACAATTTTGATTTACTAAAATAACAAATGTTTAATAAAAAGCCGACTGCATGGATAGTTTTTATTGAAAATCTAAAAACCAGTTATCTCTCATAAGAAATTTCTTCAGGCAGTTGGTTTTTTATTTCTCCGAAGCTGGAATCGTGAGAGCAGCCAAAAAAAAACAATTTTGGTAAATATTTTCCAGTTATTAATTTGCTTAATAATTGTTTATTTATTATTAATAATTAATTTCGAACTAATTACCACACAACCAAACATCCTTGCATTTTTGAATTATTTTCCAATATTATAAATATTTTTACTTCATTGATTGGATTATTAGAAAAATTGGATGCTTTCCGAATAATTTTTGAATTGTTTCAGTATTTCAGATACCGATTCCAAAACCAGAAAAGATGGAATTTATTTATTCGTTTTTTTTTTAAACAATTTCAAAATGTCCAAGGCTTTTATAATTTCTCGTAGATTTCTTGGACTTTGAAAAATATCATTATTTCTAAGAATTTATTGGTTTTTTGTGATGTGCTTTCATAATTTTTCCACAGTTTTGGACACCTAAACCATTTTGAAAAATGGAAAAATATCATTTTTGGATTTTTTCAGGAAATTTTTGATTTAAAAAACACATTTCCAAAAGTCAATCCTCTGAATTTTAGATTTCATGCATCGTCTCAAAAAACTGAAAAAAGTCATGTATTAAATCTTTATGAATGATTTTTATAGTTTATTAAGTATCAAGAACGGTAAGGGCAATTTTGCTGGAGGTATTACCCTTAACGTTCGAGATGCTTATACCATTTTTTGCGCGATCGTATTGAAATCAATTTCGAATAAAATAATTTTAATTTCTTTTAAATGAACGAAATGTCAAAAGTGACGTTTATATATCTTCTGTAAGTTCCTTGTGGCATTACTTATTATTTTTCCTCTTATTTTTTGGGAATCAAATCACAATAATGTTTTTTATTTTTTATTTCGACGTTTCGGTAGCGTTCCAGCTACCGTTGTCAAGATTAAATAGTAATAAAATAATTTTTGGTCCCTATCTGACACAACGAAAAAAGATGACAACTACACAATCAATAATATATTGAAGTTTAAGACTACAAAACTTTGTTGTCAAATTTTATTAAGGTCCATTCATAGTAGATCACATCTTTGGTGAAATGTGAAATAAAATATTTTATTTTATGAAATTCCAAAGATATGATAGTCTACTAGAAATGGAATCCAGTGAAGTGCAGGTCCCAGGAACGGTTTTTATTGGGATAGCGCTTTTTTCCGTTTATTTTGGAAATGTTGTTAATAAAACGCGTTTGTTGTTACTTTTTTGTGTATTATTATTTTTGTTTCCAAAATATGTATTGAAGGGTGTATCGATTTACAACTATTCCAATGATAAATCATAAGAAAACCTGGATAAAAACTTATGATGCTTTCCTGATAACGCAGGTAATTGATTATTGGAAATTTCTCTTTTTAACATTGGTAACCAAATTTGAATACAATCGGCTGAAATACTAGCTACACATTTATCTGCATTTAGTTGTATTAAAGCACTTTTTTTGATATTTCGTCTTTAATTATTGGGCTCTTTCAATATTATTTTTGTCGAATCCCATTGAATTTTATGCCCTCTTCCCAAGCATGTTTACATAAATACCTGACTTAAGTACTCCCTATCTTTGATATACTTTTTATGTTCACTTATTCGGACTTTCAATGGTCTAGACGTTTCACCTAAATAGAATTTGTCGCATTCACAAGATATCTGATATATGCAATTTTTTGAAGATTGTTCTTCATTTTTTGGTTTCGTTTTTGTTAGTATAGATCTCAACGTATTGTTAGATTTAAAGCTAGTTCGAATATTGAATTGATTACCAAATTTCTTAATTTTTTCTAATAAACTCTTAACATACGGTATTGTCAAGTTTTTAAAAATTATGTTAGCTGAATTATTAATATTATTGTTATTATTATGGGGTATTAACAATGAGCCCTTCTCTATATTCTTAATTTCTTTATTTACAAATTATGCCGGGTAATTATTGGCATTTAAACACTATTGTGGTTTGATTTCCAAAAAACAAGAGAAAAAATAGTGACGTTTATACTTCTCGATCAGTTTAAAATATAACTTGTATTTTGGTGAAATTATTTTTATGCTATTTATTACTTTTTATATTGTTCTGTTCGGTTCTGTTCATTAAAAAAATATAAATATTCTTATTTTTTTTTGTTCCTTTTGTGTGATGAATGAAGTGATATATTATTTAGGACCACTTAAATGTAGGTATGTAGGGCTAAGACGTCGGTAAGTGAATTACTGAGCGGTAAGTGGATCACTTACCGACGTGTTAGACTTAGAAACCAGTAAACACAACCTAACGTCCTGACAACCGATGCTGTAAATAAACAAAAAAGATCAATCGCGCAAAAAATACTTTCAAATTCACTTCTTAGGCTAAATTTTCCTGATCTTTGCAATATTTATGTGCCACTTTACGAAAATTGTGAAATAATACTTTTGATTTCTTTTGTACTGCTTCGGGAGACCAACAGCTTCCACTGTTTTATTTTTCCGCCTTTCTAATCCACTATTTCTGCTACTGAATACAACAAACTCGATAAATTCGATATTCATAATCTATCATCTTTCTATTGTTTCAAAAACAATCGCCTAGATGAATTACAGTACAATGAAAACTATTTTTTATATCGTCATTAATTAATTTTTTTTTATTTCAGGTACGTAAATCTATATCGATAAGATCTACCAATTCCGCTTTCACCAACGCCTCGATTATGCAGGTATATTTTATTAATTATTCCATTATGAGGGGTGGGTAACGAGGAACTATACCGGGTGGATTAAGAAGCCGATCTCTGGGATGAGGTTAAAACTGGCTGCCAGGGCTCTAGCAGCTGAACGCAAGAAGAATTTTCCACAAAAAATGTTCCAGTTTCTATACACATCGTTGAAATTTTATAAATTTGTTTTTGAGTACCCTAATAATCGAAACAAACATTCGATATTAACAGCTGCTAAAGTATCCACCATCTACACTGTTGAAAAAATAGTAATATAAAATTACACAAAGAAGGTTGTACAATCTACACGCATCATAGAAATTTGGAAAAACTTTTTTTAATTACTTTAAAAACCAAAATAAACATTCAGTATCAACGGCTGCTAAAACCGCCGCCATCTACACTGTTAAAAAAATAAGGAATTTTAAATTTCACAAAATATTTTGTAGATTCTATACGCATCATAGAAATTTGATGAATTTTTTTAATTACGTTAATAACCAAAACGAACATTCAGTATTAACGGCTGCTAAAGCCGTCGCCATCTACACTGTTGAAGAAATAAGGAAATATTAAATTTCACAAAATATGTTGTGGATTCTATACGCATCTTAGAAATTTGATGAAACTTTTCTCAATTACTTCAATAACCAAAACGGACATTCAGTATTAATGGCTTATAAAGCGGGCGCCATCAACATTATTAAAAAAATAAGGTAATATTAAATTTATTCTGCAAGAGAGTCTGCCTTCTCATTTCTGCCAGACTGGCCAGGGATTCAGACCAGCGATACTCTATTGAGTTCTCCCATAACAGTGCCGGATTAAGCAAACGTGGATCCCGTAGCAAATTATTTGAAAGAGCCCTTGATCTGCTATGCGCTCTTGAGTATAAAGTGATAGAAAAACAATTCAATACTTAATACGTTTATTTGCTATCTAGAGGTTACAATTTTGTGGTAAATTAATAGTGTAGTAAATTACTATTAGGGGTGGGCAAAATAATCGATTTATCGGGTGATCGATTAATCGATATATATTTTTAAAAATAATCGATTAATCGAAAATAATCCAGTAATCGAAAAAGTCGAATAATCGGATATACTCGATTAATCAAATTTAATTAATTAATTGAAGATTGATTAACGGCAGCTGGAAGAAATGAAGTATGTAACATTGTAGTTTGATTCACAGTAAAAACAAACTAAAACTGTATATTGTGGTATAATATATATTTCAATTTTCAGTTTTAATGGGAACTTATTTTTCTATAACGTTCCTGCTGCCATTATTATTTCCGATTAATCGATCATTTTCGATGAATCTACTATTTTCGATTAATCGATTATTTTTGATTTTTCTCCATTAATCGAAAATGATCGATTATTTTATATAATCGATTATGATTTTTGATAATCACCCAGCCCTAGATCTATAGGCGCTGTTAGGCTCTGAGATAAGATTTCCTGGCATATTAGAATAATTTTGATTGGAAATTAACAATCGAAAACTGATGATATTATTTTTTAAATACATATTTCAAAGTTTATATTTAATACAAAGTATATTATATTTTTAGGAATAGCTTATGCTATATTTTATCAATAGTGTACTTTAAATAATGTTTATATTTCATATTTATTTACCTGTTTCCTTATTATTTTTTAAACTTTTACAAAGTAAATTTTCTAGATTTCTTGTGGGCAAATTTAGAAATAATACTATTCACCAAAGCGAGATAATTCAGACGTTCTTGGCTCATAGTGTTCCTCAACTTATTTTTTATGCGCTTTACTGTCGAAATCTAAAATATGTCTAAAATGTTCGCCACTGCAGTTAGTGATCATGAGAGATAAATAAATGCGCAAAGCAAGTTCTAAATTGGGGAAACGTCCATTAAGGCGCGTTCTCACGGGTCAAGTTTAGTTGATCAACAAAAGTTGAATGAAAACTGCAATGAGAACCTATCTTTCAATAAAGTTGATCAACTTTATAATTGATCATCAAAAATTTGACCACGTCAAACTTTTATCGTTCAAGTGATGTGTCATCACGAATTGTTTTCCAGTTGAAACTTGTCTTGAAAAGTGTGAACTAGACAGTCAACATTTGTTGAATGTGTAGTACTCTTGCAACTGGTCGTGGTGTGTGTATTTGTGAAATAAAATTTTACTGAAAGTATAAAAATACCAGAAGAATGATCCTCAAGTGGTCTGAAAATTTTATGATAAAATTTTAAGAATCATATCATAAGTATGATTGTCTCTGGAACCACCGAACGGATAAATATAGAAATAGAGATGCACGAGAAAATGCTTTGGGTTGTATTGTAGAAGAAATGGAAATTCCTGGTCTTACCATTGCTGATTTGAAAAACAAAATCAAGATTATTAGAACCATGTATAAAAAAGAACATTCATTGATGTGTAAATCAATAAAAAGTGGAATGGGATCAGATGAATTGTACATACCAGAATTATTTTGGTATAAAAGATCGGATATATTTCTAAAAGGTGTAACAAATACAAGAGATACATCATCAAAGTGATTCAGTTTTTATTGAAATATGTGAACAACAATTAATTCAATTCGTGGTCAACTTTTGTTGATCAACTAAAGCTGGTTAACTGAACTTGACCCGTGAGAACGCGCCTTTAGGAATTCATAATAATGAATTTCCAAAGCTTCGTCAATCGCACTAGCCACATCCGTTTTGAGTAGGTCGGCAAACTGCACTAATTCGTTGTCTAGGCTTTGGTTTGAATAGGAATATGCGGGGCCCGTAGCAATTGCTCTACGTGGTTAATCCGGCACTGCCTATTGAGGAGTCTTGTTTGGCCGTTACACGGTAAAGGCTTTCAAAGTCTTGGTTATCGCCGAGGCCGCTTGAGGCCGAGGCAAGATAATCTTAAAGTCGTTAAAAAGTTTCGCGGCCAAGGCATACACACTATTTTTCGTGCAATCGGTAAAATTAGCAAACTAGATATATAATTGTAAATAAATATATTATTGCTCTAAAATCAACAGCAGTTCAATTTATTTAACAATGCCACCGTGTGCTATGGAAATGATATGATTCAATATATACAAAATATTTTGACAGTTCTTGACAAATCGCTAAATGTCTGATACTGATTGAGATATTTCAGTACCTCTCCTCCCGAACTCAAAAGCGTTGTAGTTGCTTCAACTTCTTGAGTAAATATAAGTAATAATACAAACTGTATACAATAATTAATCTTAATACTCATACTAAATAATATAAGTACTTATGTACTTGTTGGTATTCAATAAAAAATAATCCTTGTCTTTGTAGTATTTCAGAAATTTCAAATTTGGAAGTGACGTTCGGTTTCGCAGCCATTGAAATGGGTAACGGCCGCTGAGAACGCGAAATACTTTTTTCTCCGATTGGCAGCAAATATTAATTTGGCTGACACATATCAATCAGCAAAGTATTAATTTTTCCTCCCTATGCAGCAAAGTGATTATACTCAATTGGAATAAAACATTTGACGTAAACATTTATTAGCAATTATTACATAACAATTATTACATTAACAAGAATTTAAAAACATATGTTCAGTTGTTATTAACATTGATGGTAAAATTACTACAATTTTGAACGAATAGGCCACCTTTTCTTTCCTCAGATAATTTGCAAATACAATGTCCTCCTATATCATTATGAACAATCGGAGAAAAAATTAATGTTCAACTCGGCAGCAAAGTAGATTTACTGTATTAGCTGAATTCCTCCTCGGCAGTCAATCTACTGCCTACTTGCTGTCTAGTTAAACAAATAACTATTTTCTACTAGCGTGCGGAAAGTAAATTTGTTAAGTTTTTGGGGTGTATACTGACATTTGAATATTTAAAATATATATTTGTATGATTGTAGTTTACCAAATGACTGAAAAATTTAGAAACTCATTAAAATTCTGCTATAATTTTTAGTAAAAAGATACGTTAATTTGCTGATTTGTATTTAATAAATGTTCCTCCAATTCAACTTTTGGGTTCTTTTCGGCATACTAGTAGAAAAAATAGTGTACCTAACACGTGCGTAAAGTGACTTTTCCGCACGCAATTGCAGATGGCCGAACGACGCTTTAGCGGAGTATCGAAAAGTATCACTTTCCGCACTACTATTATTCTATGTGTGAAATTGGTTTGCTTCAAACTATCCACACACGAAACAATGGCGTAAATTTCCGCCTGGGGGTCTATTCACTAACAGTGAGAGCTCCTACGAGAGTACACACTTAATAAAGTGCGCATGCGAGCTCTCTCGAAATGCCCGCATGCGCACTTTATAAGTGTGTACTCTCGTAGGAGCTCTCACTGTTAGTGAATAGACCTCCTGAAATACAGTTACATAGGATCCTAGATAGGTTGAAATCATTGTCCTAGGTCCGCGATCTGCACCAGAAGTTAGTATGCACTCAAATCACTTCTTGTAGTTGCTGTTCTGTGGTACAGATTATCTAGAAAAGTAGCAAATTGTAACACAGATGAGAGATTAATAATATGCAAAAAGAAGCTGATACTTGCAACAAAATAATCATTTCCCAGCTGTTGTAATACTTACATTGTTTGAAAAAAAATGTATACTTTAATATAATCCCCCGTGCATCACACTTCTCACGATCGGTTCAGATATTTTATTTAGCCTCGATAAAGAATGAAAATTGTTAAATAATAACCGGCTATTGATACGCCCCGTCGTAACAGTTCCGTTCATATTTTTACTACCAAATAAACGAAAGTGTTAGCTTCCAATTATAATATCAATTTCACGCATTAATACAACAAACCGTAATCATTTGTTAAAATTCTACTTTTTTGCAGCACGACTAAATATTTTTTGTATTAACCAATTTTTCATTGATAACTACCGACTGTTATATAGGGTGGTCTACTATAATATACAGGGTGAATCACGACTAACGGGACGGAGGTTTATGGCGAAACAGTAGGAAATTTGAAATGTTTGTCACCTTAGTAGTTTGTATATCCATATAGGCTACATTTTAAAATTATTTTGAAATATACAGGATGTCCCAATAAAGTGTGGCGTATCAAAGTTATATTTTTTCTTATGGAACACCCTATATTTGATAACATTTTCTGATTGTACTCAAAAAATAAAGTAATGTTTCATAATGGTTCCCCATACCTAAATAAAGAGGGTTCCGAGTTATGCTGACTTTTTTAAAAATGTGAACATTTCGAAAAAAATTAATAACTCATTGATATAATAAATTTTAGCAAATTTTCTCTCACAGCTCAAGAGTCGGACATTCGTTGAATGTATTCCACGATTGAGTACCAAACATCTCTTTACAGGGTGTTCAGAATTATCGGTTGAATTATTAGATCATTAAATGTGTAATAACGGGCTTATTTTAAACAGAACACCCTGTATTTTGATCAATCACCATATTCAAAAAAATGTCCTATTTCGAATGGTATAAGGGTGTCCTATACCTGCGCACAAACTTTGTTCCAGCTTCTTCCATAAGTTTTAAAATTTCTTATTTATTTCTCTATGGGCTTTTTAACGTAATTCACGATGGATCATTTCAGAGAGTAATTTTAGCCATAGTCCTGTAGTCGATTAATTTTTTTCCCGTTCAACTCTCACTGTGTTTTTTACTAAAACTGTTCGTCCTGACATCCACTTCCATATTAGCCCAGCATTAGGAATAATAAATGAGTAACGGTATTAACAGAAAATAGCGATATTTAAATTTAATCCCATTAATTTTTGTTCATGTTATGATTGATTACAAAACTTTAATAGTCCTTTCGCGTGTTATTTCGAAATGGGTAATTAATTTAATTTTCCGTTGAGCTTTCTTTAATGCTATAAAACAAATTGAATGAAATGGTTGTAATTGTGTATAATTTATTCAGAGTTGAAAAAAAAAAAAGATTTTTTTTATATACTTTGATATGGGATGTCCTAACTATACTATTTTCCTGCTGGAAACTACCCATCTGATATTTATAAGTTTTTGAACATACAAACAACTTAGAACGAATTGAAAATATAGCATTTTATCAGCATGCCATTAACGATTAAGATATGTATGTAAATCGGGCGAAAAATTGAATCCTCAGTAGGATAGTAAAACTTTATAAGCTATTTGCTTTCCTTATTTTTTAAGCGAGCAAGATTCGAAAATTGGTGACATACATCTCTCCTCTCCTACTTAACATACTGCAATTGAAATTGTCTCCGGTGTTAGCACTGTCAGCAGAAATACAGATATCTACAATCGGTATGGAGATCATGAAATTTCTGATTTTTGAAGATATGGCGAAGTATGTCTCCCCACTTTCTGTAGTGCCAGCAGAAATAGGGAAACATCTATACGCCACAGGTTATGGTATTTTTCCTTGTCCTGGAAAAACCCAATCAGTTTAGCAAAAATGTATCTTGGTTCTCGAAGATTTGGCGAAGTATATCTCCCCTCTTCCCACCGTACTACTATTAAATTGTCAGTAGTGCCAGCAGAAATAGAGAAACATCTACATGCCACTGGTTATGGTATCCATGCCTGTCTCGAAAAAACCAATCATTATAGGGAAGAATAAATCCAGTCTTCGAAGATTTGGCAGAGTATATCTCCCCACTTCCCACCGTACTACTATTGAATTGTCAGTAGTGCCAGCGGAAATAGGGAAACATCTATACGCCACTGGTTATGGTATTTATGCTTCTTCTGGAAAAACCCAATCAGTTTAGTGAACATGTATGAAACGTCTATACGCCACTGGTTATGGTATTAATGCTTCTCCTGAAAAAACCCAATCAGTTTAAAGAAAATTTATCTTGGTTCTCAAAGATTTGGCGAACTATATCTCCCCACTTCCCACCGTACTACTTTTCAATTGTCTGTAGTGCCAGCAGAAATAAGGGAACATCTATACGCCACTGGTTATGGTATCCATGCCTGACCTGAAAAAAGGAACAATCATTATAGGGAAGAATAAATCCAGTCTTCGAAGATTTGGCAGAGTATATCTCCCCACTTCCCACCGTACCACTATTAAATTGTCAGTAGTGTCAGCAGAAATAGAGAAACATCTATACGCTACTGGTTATGGTATTTATGCTTCTTCTGGAAAAACCCAATCAGTTTAGTGAAAATGTATCTTGGTTCTCGAAGATTTGGCGAAGTATATCTCCCCACTTCCCACCGTACTACTATTAAATTGTCAGTAGCACCAGCAGAAATAGAGAAACATCTATACGCCACTGTTTATGGTATCCATGCCTGTCCTGAAAAAAAAACCAATCAGTATAGGGAAGAGTAAATCCAGTTTTCGAAGATTTGGCGAAGTATATCTCCCCACTTCCCACCGTACTACTATTAAATTGTCAGTAGCGCCAGCAGAAATAGAGAAACATCTATACGCCACTGGTTATGGTATTTTTCCTTGTCCTGAAAAAACCCAATTAGTTTAGTTAAAATGTATTTTGGTTTTCGAAGATTTGGCGAAGTATATCTCCCCACTTCCCACCGTACTACAATTAAATTGTCAGTAGTGTCAGCAGAAATAGGGAAACATCTATACGCCACTGGTTATGGTATTTATCCACAACTGTCATGTAACGGGTACGATTTGACATTATTTTAAGTGTCATAATGACGTATATTACCGCACTAGTGCGTTTTTGAATACATTACCGCACTAGTGCAGTAATGAGAGTCTAGAAACATATAAATACCAGAATTAAATATTAAAAATAACACTGGAAGCTGTATTTTCAATTTCCGAAAGGAGATTGTCTTCGCTTGAACTCATTTTTATAGACTTTTGTTCATTCAACTCTGACAATTTGATGGGATAACTAATTTTTTTTATTTCCACAGATTTGTTTTTTTTTGTTGCTACGGTCACAGAATATGATCCACAGTACCTTATGTTTGCAGTCAATATTATTAAAAATACGTTTGGATTGAATTTTTTTTCAATTTTATGATATAGGTACGGTTATTGATACTAATAAACAGTTGTAGATAAAATTTTTTACGTAACACGTGTGATAGGAATTATTAACGCACTCATGTGATAACACGACTCGGCCTACGGCCTCGTCGTTCAAACTTCACATGCGTGCGTTAATAATGTCCATATCCCACTAATTACGTAAATAACTATTATGCTTCTCCTGAAAAAACCCAATCAGTTTAACAAAAATGTATCTTGGTTCTCGAAGATTCGGCGAAGTATATCTCCCCACTTCCCACCGTACTACAATAAAAATGTCTGTAGTGCCAGCAGAAATAGGGAAACACCTTTACGCCACTGTTTATGGTATCCATGCCTGTCCTGAAAAAAAAACCAATTAGTATAGGGAAGAATAAATCCAGTTTTCGAAGATTTGGCGGAGTATATCTCCCCACTTCCCACCGTACTACTATTAAATTGTCAGTAGTG
>CAJUYI010003734.1:28601-39715 GCA_910591695.1 Galerucella pusilla | reverse complement strand
AAAAAAACGGGACACGTTCCTTCCAAAGCAGTGGTCTTGTCCTTTGAATAAAATATTTAAACTTTAATCCAGTGATTAAAATGAGAGGGGGCAGCGAAAACCAACCAATTAAATCGCTGATATTTGAAATTTTAAACATTTTCTCAGTGTATTTACCTGTCAACGTCGGCTCTCAAGGTCATAAATTCTTTTACCTGCCCAACTTAATACGTTCATTCGCCGCATTTTCTTTCAATTTTTGACAATAATTTATTATATTTAATATTTTTGTAAATGGTACAATACAAATTCAGGTAATACAAACATATAAAATATATAATATAATGGTAAAATGAATGTATATAAACTACAACTGTATATAATATAAACTGCAACAACTGTGGAAACACTTTTTAATACAGACAATAAAATTGCCTACACGTGGATTATTTATATCATTATTTAATGAAACAAACTTCAAAAATTGTTCGACTACTACGAAAAAAATATCGATTGGAGCAGTTAGAACAAATATTAGTATATATATTTTTTTGGGTAACTATTAGTGGAAATAATATTTATGGGTTGAGTGTATTTGATTTATTAAATAATGATTTAAAGAAGCCTTCTTATCGTTTAAAAGATTTTTGACGATATAACTTGAGCACGATCTTCAACGTTCCTTTGTATACCTGCTTCATGTAAAATGTGTCAAAACTGAATGTCAATTGACAATCATGTCTTTAAAGTTTACATGGGAAGTATAACTCTGGAAGATGTATTCTATACCGACCTGCAGATTGTAAGCCTACTAGGGTGGTTTAGAATTAGCTTTGATCATCTACTCACTGAATAGTAGAAAAGCGATGATATGCAACCACCATAGCAGCACTAGCAAAGTGAGCAAAAACAGTTTTGACAAAGAAGAAAATATGTTACAGCATAAAGAATAGAGGAGTTAGTTCAGTCCAAGGTTAGTGTGGTCAACAAAAAATGTTTTTTTTCTGACAAGAATGACAGTTAAGGTCTACCATACAAAACATAACATTTTTGCATGTTTTTTATCATTGCGAACATCTATATTGCTTTATTAAAATAATGAAGCGTATACCTTGAAATTTAAAATGACTTTTTAGCTGAATACTCAACATATCGGTGGCCAATAATTCTAGGAACTTTTGGCATGTCACCATTTCGTTTCTGTTATCTGTCACTAGTTATGTCAAATGTCAGTTATATTTATTTTTGTTGATATTCGTTTAATTTCGATTGGAACTTTTGTAGCAGTTCTAGTTAGTTGTATCTCTATTCTTCCAATTACTTTTTCCACTGACATTTGACATAACTAGTGACAGATATAACAGAAATGAAACGGTGACATGCCAAAAGTTCCTAGAATTATTGGCCACCGATGTTGAGTATCCAGCTAAAAAGTCATTTTAAATTTCAAGTTATACGCTTCGGGGGTGTATTCATTATTTTAATAAAGTAATATCGATGTTCGCAATGATAAAAAGCACGTTTTGAATGGTAAACCTTAACTGTCATTCTTGTCAAAAAAAATACTTTTTGTTGGCCACACTGACCTTAGACTGAACTCCTCTATTCGCATTTACCTACCTATTGCGTCACCTGTCAAACTATCATCAGGCTTACCACTGAAACAAAGCAAAAGTAACTAAATAAGAAAGTGAAACTGATACTGTTATTAAACCTCACAATAGTTGCTACTTGTACTTGTAGCAAAATGTTTCTACGATAAGAAGACTTACTTTTTTTTAAATTTTTATGTTCTTACTTTCTATTATAAATAGTTAAATAACTGGTTATTATTTACGGTAATTATTTCAAGTCTCATTTTCCCCTGCCAATTGATAATGGTGTTTTCTTAATCTGGAGAATCTGTAGCGTTCCTGTTCCAATTCTTTTTCCAATTCGAGTACTCTCACTTGGGAATCCATTTCCAAACGTTTCGCCTGATGAAGGGTAAGATTCGAAACGTCCAATTCCTCTGTTAAATAAAAAATACAATTTATCCTCAACAACCAGGGTAATTTACAGTAAGCAGGTTGGCAAAACTTCAAGACGTTGTCAAAACAAATTGGTATAAAATACCCCAGTTTGTTTTGACGTTTATTGACATTCGATCTACTATTTACAAGTTTTTTTGGTGCTTTTATATTCATTGTTACTTTGAGATTAAAAAACAGTTAATTATTTAGGCACAGTGTGTAGTTAATAAAATTCCGAAGCAGCTGAACAGTAAATGTCAAGAGATGGTAACATCTTTGTTAAGTTATTTTGAACAAGAATGCCGAAATGGAGTATGTTTCTCCCGCTTACTGCTGTAAGAGACGTAAGTAATAGTATTCCCTATTTGTATTGATTATTATTAAGAACTGTCAATTTGACATTAGATTGACTGTTCTAGTTTTCGTTAAGTAAAGAAAAAAGCTACACAATATTTTTATCGCAAAATAAACCATCAATATATTAAAAGTTATTACCTGTGTCATCGATGAGTTCACTGCAATCTTTAACAGTGGCCAGAATAGCTCCGGTGGCTGTGGTAACTTTTTTAGACGCTTGTGTTAATTGTTGTAAATTTTCACTGTTTCTGTCTGCTTTAACTCGACTGGCTACGACTAATTGAGCTGTGGATGCGGCGATTTCTTGAGCCGCCACCACCAACTGTTCCAATTTACCGTTCGATTGAACTACTTTATCTGCTGCCGTTCTGTTGAAAAAATTACTTTAAACGGTTTTAAATGGAAAAAATAGGAAAACTTACAGCAAAAATTTTGCCGCAAGAGCTACTGCTTTAGCTGCTGATATAAATCCATCGGTCCATTGATGGTTTCTTTTGTAAAATTCTTTTGCACTTGCGGTCCCCTAAAAATAACAGAATACCGAGCGAAGACTTAGCGGGGCGTCCATTCGGGTTAGCATTAAAGGTGGATGTAAGAGCAGTAGGCGAGATTTTTGATGGAATCCCTTAATAATGTCATGATTAATGATAATCAATTGCCTACTGCTTTCACATCCATGTTAACCCGACTGAACTATAGAGAAAGATAAATACTTACACGGCCTTGAGCGACAATTTCTGCTTGTAAAAATTTCGATTTTTGAACCAAAATCCTAATGGCTTGCATCAAAGTTGTACAAGAATCTAAAATCTTTTCGTTGACTTCCAATTTTATACCGGAATCTGCAGCTCGTGAATTAGTCAACATATCCTAAAAAATTTCACAAATATTCAAAATAATAAATCGATTTTTACAAAATAATCACCTGAATTCGATTAGCAGCTTCCTCGATGGCTTTATCCATCGCGACCATTTCATTTTCGAGCATATCAACTAAAGTTTCCGCTTTTTCCCCGAGAATAGATATACCTATATTATCGGCCAAAGCATTTAATTCTTCCAATTTTTCTTTGGCTACTTTAACTATTTCCTCGGGATTTTCGTTTTGTTTTAAAGCAACAAGAACTTTCAAAATTATTCTACCCAACTCTTTACAAGTCTCCGCCACCTCTGAAAATTATAAATCGTTTCAGACCGTGTTGGATCTCGTTCAAGATATTCAAATTTGGCGCTCTTACAATCATTCAACCACTCACGCATGCGCACCAACGTAGGCGGGCGCGAGATCTACTTCCCTGCGTCCGTCGGCAATCGCTGCTTGACAATATCTAAGAATAAGAAATCTAACAATCGGGAATTTTTCTTCCAAACGTTTCGGTAACAGCTGCGCCAGCCATGTTCAGTATCATTATCTGAAATTACCTAATACATAATACAGAGATAGCTGAATCGTTTGAAAGAGAAATCCATAGAGTAACAGACCGGAAAACATCCTAGAAGGTGAAAATCTATGAAAAATCAAAGAAAAAACTTTTATAAAAAGTATAATTTTTAGCTTACTTTCACCAAATGTAATATCAGGACTCGTATTACAAGTGGCTCTTCCTTGTAATATGTAGTTGGCATGCCTGTGAACGATTTTATTGGCAACGATGATAATACTAGCATAATCGTTTTCTGAGATACCGGAACATTCTTCCAAAGAGTTTATACATCCCTCGGTCAAACCTCTAAAGTAATCCGAAGAGCAGGTAACAGCAGTTAGAGCTGGGTTATCCACTTCGTCGATGGCATGTTTGAGCAAGTCTTCGTGGCTTTCCAACGATTTTAATACAATATCTTTCAATTTCTTCTGGGATTCGTCGTGTTCTAAAATGTTAATGGTGTTATTACTGGGCGGAGCTTATGCAAGCACCAATATGGCGGCGTAATCAGGGATCACTAAGCGGAGCTTATTCAAGCACCAATATGGCGGCGTAAACAGGATGGGGTTCAGTTAGAATGTAATGTTTATCAACTTTATACAGGGTGTCCCACGACGAGTTAAAACTATCTGTATATGGCAAAATACTTATAGTAAAATCATGAAAATTTCTACGTTTCGGTTTTCGGATAAGATCTTTTTAACTAAAATATTTTCAAAGATGGCAGACTTCCGGTTCTACCGGAAGTCGACTGCAACTTTGTTATTTTGAATAGAACACCCTGTATATTAAGACATTTTTAAAATCTACGTAAAATTTTAGTATAGTTTTGTCTGAAAACTTTTTTCGAAAAATGCACATTTTTTGAGATATTAATTTTTTGTAAGAAATTTGATGGTTGCAGACCCTTACAAATTATTTTTTTACGAGGATACCCTTAAAGATATGAAAATGGTTTCTGTTCGGTTGCTTTTAGCAAGATCAGACCTATTTGAATCTATGTTAAAATTTTTTTCATTTTATACAGGGTGTGTATAAAAAGTGTTCAAAATTTAACTTCATAAATATCAAATTTCTTTATTTTTTTAAATAGAACCTCCCGGTTTTTTCCATTTTAATGCATTCAGGGGTAAAAAAATAAGGCAAATTCATGTATATTTTCCTATCATTTAGTTCATTAACGATATATCCTTCCATTATAGCATTATTAGTGGGTAATTTAATTGATTCTAATTCAGATTCAAGTTTCTCAATTTTACTTATTAAAGTAGGAATTAGTTTTAATCCAGTCTGACAGTCATCACAATAAAATCTCAAAAGTCTCTTTCCCTTCAAATCCATAACTTTGAGCTCAGAAGCATCAGAGCATTCTCTATGTACCATATGGTTACAACTGTATAACAGTATGGCTGCACTTACAGCAAACCATTATTAGTCTCAATATGCAGACAAACAGATTTCAAAGTACTGGCCTATTTTATTGGCAATTAAGAAGTAAAACTTGTTGTCTTATCACTACTAATTAGTCCATGTAAACTCGTTACAAGATTAGATTCTCAAGAAAAGCAGCTTACAGATTTTGATAGATAACAGATCACACATTGACAACAAAAAGAATTACCATGATATAACCTTCCGATTGATACCGAAAACAACTGATAAATCACATTATAAACCAATAAAAAACACAAACTTCACGGAGCAAAGCGATCAACGACCGACCGATTAAAACATGTATACGAACATACCTAAACCTTACCGTTATCCAGATATTAAATGTGTTCGGTAAATTTTTAGAGATGCAGGATATCTTACTGCAAATAAAGAACAATATGTTCTTGTAACAAACGGGTGGTTCTATTTAAAAAAATAAAGAAATTTGATATTTATGAAGTTAAACTTTGAACACTTTTTATACACACCCTGTATAAAATGGAAAATATTTCAACATAGATTCAACTACGTCTGACCTTGCTAAAAGCAACCCAATAGAAACCATTTCCATATCTTTAAGGGTATCCTCTTAAAAAAATAATTTGTAAGAGTCTGCAACCGTCAAATTTTTTACAAAAAAATTAATAATTCAAAAAATATGCATTTTTCGAGAAAAGTTTCCAGACAAAAGTATACTAAAATTTTACGTAGATTCTAAAAATGTATTAATATACAGGGTGTTCCATTTAAAATAACAAAGTTACAGTCGACTTCCGGTAGAACCGGAAGTCTGCCATCTTTGAAAATATTTTAGTTAAAAAGATCGCATTCAAAAACCGAAACGTAGAAATTTTTACGATTTTACTATAAATATTTTGCCATATACAAATAGTTTTAACTCTAGCTAAACGATATTAAGTACCTTTCGATAGCTGTCGTTCCAGGTCCAATAATTTGTAGGATAATTCTTCGGACGTTTTCTTAAGTTCTTCCTTTTCTTGTACTATCATAGTTAATTCATGTTTGATACTGTCTCGTTCGCGACAAGCATCCATCACACTTTTTTTGAGTATCTACAAAATAATTTCAATTATTATCGATATTTTTGTATCATAAAAGTTGTAAGTTACTTCTGTTTCCATGTTGAAAAGTTCTTTATCTTTTTGCAACGCAGAGAGCTCGGAAGATTTTTGTTTCTCATCTTCTTGTAATTTTTCATTTTCTACTTCTAATTCAGTCAATCGGTTCAAGGTTTTAATGGCACTTATTAATTTTTTCTCAACTTCGGCTTTCTAAAATACAGGGTGGTGCGTAAGTAATTGTACCGGGTGTCCCAATAAGTACGGCTCTCGGCCATATCTCGAGAACCGTTTATAGTACAACTTCGGGAAAAAAAATTTATAACAAAAGTGACCCCGAGAAAAACCTGGAAATTATTCACAGAGTTGTAGGTCCACCGCCAGAGGGCGTATTTGACAGTTGAAATTTTAAAACGCAAAATTTTTAAAATTTTCCCAATTAAGGAGCATATTATATATTATAATCAGATTCCTGGACAAATTTTACGATATCTCAGGATTGGAAAGAGATATCGCCTTGTGGTTTGCAGTGTTTTAATACTAATTTAGTCTACTTTTCAAAGACCTACTTCAATTTGTATGTTTCCATTTAAAATTGTTACGAGAAAACACAATATACAAAAAAAATAAAACAGCGCCCTCTAGCATCCATGTTATACATCAGATTGCTTTATATTCACAAATTTCCGATGGTTCAACAAAAGCTCTTTCAAACAACATCAAGTTTATTAAAATCGGTGAAGGAGAACCCGAATTGCAGGCGTTTTTTCGTAACAAGGTTCCCACTCTCCCCCACCCCTTATTTGGAGAGATAGACTCAAACTTGTCCTATTAAAAATATGCAGAATTTGACGAGGAATCTGATTATAATATTTAATATGCTCCTTAATTAGGTGAAATTTGAAAATTTTTGCATTTTAAAATTTTAACTGTAAAATACGCCCTCTAGCGGTGGATCTACAACTGTGTAAATAATTTCCAGGTTTTTCTCAAGGTCACTTTTGTTATAATTTTTTTTTTTCGAAGCTGTGCTATAAACGGTTCCCGAGATATGGCCGAGAGCCATTCTTATTGGGACACCCGGTACATCAGTTACATGGTTAGAGTGTTTTTCTCCAAATCAATTGATGATATAGAATAATTTATTACCATTTGAAATTAATTCCGCCTTGAAACTATTTAAAAATAGGCATAACGAAATCAGTATTTCTATATGAATAACTTCTCGCCCTAAATTTGCCATTATATACAATAAAATTGGATACTTTATCTGATTTTCGAGGATTATTGATATCATATTACTTTTTGACTTGTTCAGAGACACCTATACAGAATATCTTTGTGATCATTTAGATTTCATACCTCCAGTAAATATTTCCAAATTTAATTGGAAGCCAAATAAGAAATTTAAATATTCACATTTCCATTACAAAATAAGAATATTTCTATAAAACGTAAGTAGTTTTTTGTTCCCTATTGTAAATTTTCAATAATAAATCCTATTTATCTTCTGTATGTTCCTTGAGGTGTATTCATTATTGTTTTTGTTAATTATTTTGGCCTGTTATTTACTGCACATCCTGTATATGACAATATTGAAATACTTTTTACTTTTGGAAATAAGTAATCGATTTTGTTTGATGTAACATTTTTGGTTACCATTAATAATCTTCAAGGTTGATGCGCTTTAGTCATAATATAAAAAAATCCTACTGCTGAATGATGATGATATTTATATCGAAACAATTGTCAATTTACTTGCAATTTACAGATTTTTACAAATATATTGTGGAGTCATTTAAAAACAGTTAGTTTCATTTAAAACCATATGATGAGTAGATTCCACGAAGTGAGGGTTTATACAGTTAACTCAATTTTTTTTTTTTTTTTTTATTCTGTTGTTTAACGTCGGTCTATTTCTGCGACTGAGGCTAATCACCGACGCCGGGAGCACTCTACCCCTAACCGGAAATTTTGGCGAACCCACTAGTGTTCCAACCAGTGGTAGCGTTCTTTAACGAGCCCAACATCCATGGACTCGGGACCTCGGTTTTACGTCTCCTCCGAAAGACGGCATATCTACATTATACCTCGTGCTCATTGGTATAATGCCTGCGAGCTGTGATATGCTAGTCCGCTGCAGGCTGTACGGGCCCCATACGATGGTTTTCCCTGGCATGGTCCTCACCCATCCAAGTACTAACCATGTCCGACCTTGCTTGACTGTAATTATCGCATCGAACGCGTTCCACTACAGTGCTGGGTCGTCGCCCGACATTAGTTACTTACCTCTCTAATTTTTTGAATATGTTCATCTCTCAGTTTAACATACAGTTCTTTGAGTTTGTCGAATTTTTCGTTTTTTACTTTTTCTGCAAAGAAAAAATTGCAAGGTGAATAAAATTGTACACGAATAACTTCTTGGGAAATGTGCTTACGTTCAGAATCCTGTGACTGTGCCACTGCGAATGATTGATGTAATAAATCTTCTTTCACTTGACGTTCTTGTACTAATTCACTATCTTTGGTAGCAAGTTCAGTCTCTAATTGTACTATTTTATGTTGTAATTTCGATACTTCTCGATCATTTTTTGCCATCACATCGTTTATTTCATGTCTAATAATAAATTTAATGTCAAAAAAATTAAAAATATATTTAATTTTCGTTTCTATGGAAATTGGAAAGGGATAGGTATCAAAATAATCAGCAAAAATACCTTAAAATTTCACACTGCGTTCTCAAATGTTCCCTTTCTTTTATCATTTCTTCTTGGAGAGCTAAAATTGCAGCATCATTACGTGCTTGCATACCATCGATTTCAGATGGTACTTCTTCTGTGGTATCTATTAAAGTTCCTTCGCTTAAGGGTTCTTCTTCGTGTTCTGGTTCTTGTGGAACTACCACTTCTTGAGTTACGTACGTTCTAAAATCGCCCATTATTAGAAAATTTGGAGGATTCTGTAAAAAGTTCGTTATTTTTGATTTTACGTTCGACATTTGGGATACTGAGTTTGATAAAAACGACATATTTCACTGGAATTTTGTTTTGTTTACTGTAAAAAAATTATAATAATAATAATAACATAATGTTTGTGACATTGACAATATACTAGCCAACCTTAAAATAATATATTCCCATTTAGTTCCGTCTAAGCGTCCTTACTGACCAATAAACATAATACAGGGTGAGCCAACACTCTTAAAAAAGTTCATCATCTTTGACAAGAGATATTAGTTCGCGGTTTTGAAATGACAATAATAAATCATCTTATTTGCCTTTTGGCTAGAGCTAGGTGTTACATAATTCCATGTAGTAATATTAAAAGTGTGTTAAGTGTCTTTTTGCACGTCATACACTTCAAAATATTTTATAATTTATTATATTTATATATTTTATTTTTATAATGTATGCATTAGTGTCATAGAATTTTACCTGGTACTAACAGGAACACTTTTTGAGAATAAAATCACATAATGCTAACAGTGGAGCTTCAGGAGCCATCTTGAAAAAAAGTTTTTGGCCGATATCTCGGTAACTTTGCACTTTAGGGCAAAAGTTATTTCAACCATTATTGTAGACAATAAAATTTCGCACCTTTTCTTTTCAAAAAATTTTTTCTGTAGAACTTACCGTTTACAATTTATGGCCCATTTAATTAACCAGTTTTTCTATCTTGCCTGATAACTCTTGAAATATTGGATTAATCAATAAAATGCATTTGTCCATTTTTAAAGATCAATTTATTCTCTACGAATTTTATTTGAAACTTTTTTTTCTAATATCCATACTTTTTGAGATATAGGACGTTAAATGTTGGACTACCGGTAATAAGGTATGTACATAGAGTATAATGGTACAAATTGAACAAATATACATAAAAAATGTCAACATGTTTTTTCCAGAATTAAATAAGATGACGTATATCTATTATTTTATTATTTAAATTATCATACTTGATGAAATAAAGATATAAAATCATAATTAGATTAGATCTTTACCGAGTCTACTAGGCTTATAAAAGTTTGTACAATAATATTTTTTCAACAGTTCGTATAGCTGCTTAGTTATAATTAGAGGTACATGAAAAAGTATGTTTCTAAAAATCATGGCAGATATTTAATTATTTCAATAATTGCCTTCCTATTGTATGTTATTTTCTATTTTATAAAAGATACCTTGTCAACTAAGCAACATAAGTACTAAGAAAACATATTATGTGTAAAAATAAACTAATATCCACATTTCAATGCTAGACTGAGAGTTAACCACTGATTATATATAGGATGTCTTCAGCTATGGTCATTCAATTCATTCGCACTTTGACTTGAATGATTTTGGTAACTTTCAACACTATTTAAGTTTTATATTTTTCAATATAAAATATGTTTGTTGAGTCAACTTGTTTTATTTGAGTTAAACATTGTTTTTTATCAGTACCCAACAGCAATTAAAATGATAATTTTCAGTATATAATTATGTAAATTAACATTCTTTTAAATAATTGTCTGGAATGAGATAAAAAATCCTTTTTTTTTAAACATAATAAATATTCATTTGCCATTTTACTGCCTGTCCTAAAGTTTTGTTGAATAGAATCATTGATCAAAAAATTGTCACATTTTTTTTTTTCAAATGAGACCCTGTGTGTGAAGATTTTGGCAAACCCTGTATAATAAAAATAATTTTACTTTGTGAAGGGGATATGGGGAGTAAAAAAAAGATGACAACGCATTATTCTAAAATATGGATCAATATACAGCTTGTACCATTTGAAAAATTTAATTAGACCAAATTTTTGATTGATTTTGACAAACCCTGTATAATAAA
>CAJUYI010003734.1:330-21645 GCA_910591695.1 Galerucella pusilla | reverse complement strand
GTCTATTTTTGATAACAAGCTAAGAAAATTTATGAGTAGTTATTGAAAAGTTGATAGCCTAAAATAAAAATAAAAACTATGTTCGCTTAGTGTGCTTCAAGGAAATTTTTCTTTTTGCGTTAATAACTTTTCTTCCTAAAATTAATAATAAAAAAGTTTTCCATATGATTCCAACTTATAGGGGGACATATTGTATATTACTTTATTATTAATCTTTGCCCAGTGCCTAAAATTGTTTTCGCCTTGCAATTTGATAAATATTTACTATACCTATACGTGAGTTTAAACAGCTTTTTGGTGAATTGTATATTTTATGTTAAAAATTTCTTTGACGTAATAATCAAATCTATTTTTACATTGTTCGTCAGATGTCAACCTTATTGTTCTATGTGATTTTAACAAAAGATAATAAAACAGAAATTGCGTTGTATTATTATTTTTAAATTAATAAAAATAGGTAATTGAAATTTATTGTCTTAAAATGTATTAAAAAGATTCATTTACGTTATTTGCGAAACACAAAATTATTTTTCTTTTTAATGCTCGGTCAATAATAATAGTCTTTACCACTTTGGTGTAAAATATCTCCAGTGGAGTTTAAGAGACTTAATTGCTATAAATATAAATCCAGACATTCGTTTGCTAAAAGCGGACACTTCAGACAGGAATACACATTTTTTATTTATTACGATCATAACCTTGGTTAAATTAATTTTTGTATTTGTTTAGATAGATGATCGCTTAACAATTTCAAAATTCTTAATAAACAACTAATAAAAATGGAGTTAGGGACAAAAATCTTAAGTTAAAAAAAATGTTCGAAAAGCTCTGAAGTTTCGTACTATTTTTATTTATTATTATTTAAATATTTAATAAAACCACAGAATAACCTACTGACATAGAAGAGACACTCTTTTGACATTTCCATAAGAAATATAAACTTCACATCTACTTATGCAAAATTGATACGTGTGAAATGTAGAATGGGTTGCCTACTTTTCGCGTAGCAGCCGTAAACAATGAAATGGCAGTATCAGCATTCTGAAATTTCCATTTCGTACTATTCTTATTCATTATTTAAATATATTAAATAAAAACACAGAATAACCTACTGATTTAGAAGAGACACTCTTTTGACATTTCCATAAGAAATACAAAGTTCACATTTACCTATGCAAAATTGATACGTGTGAAATGTAGAATGGGTTGCCTACTTTTCGCGTACTAGCCGTAAACAATGAAATGACAGTATCAGCAGTATCAGCACTCTGAAGTTTCCGTTTCGTACTATTCTCATTTATTATTATTTAAATATTTAATAAAACCACAGAATATCCTACTTTAGGTATTATTTTTTTTGTCCAATTAGAGCCCCACGGAAAGTCAACCTTCCAGTCCAACAGACGAATGTTCTGTACGTCGAATATCCTCTTTCATGCTATTGAAAACCAAGGAACTAACCTCATTGCCTCTAGTAAATAAAGAATACCAAAACAATGACCAAATAAAAAAATATACATGGTATAAATATTCTATATGCGTAAATAGTAAGGAATTTTTCATACAAGTAGGCCATAGAAACCGGACTTTTTCCGCCGAGGACTTGATGGGATTCAACAACACCGGTAACATATGTATATGGCCGTCTGAAGAGACGCTAAGCTACTTCGTTTGCTCAAATTTAGACATATTTAGAGATAAAAATGTGATAGAATTAGGAGGGGGAATGTCCTGCTTAGCTGGACTGTTCGCTGCCAAATACGGTCGAGCCAAAAATGTTCTAGTAACCGACGGAAACAAGGTATCCGTAGATAACGTTAAAGTTACACTCAAATGCAATGATTTCGGTAGTGAAGTCAGCTGCGGAATTCTCGAATGGTCTTCATGCAAACTAACCGTTAAATACGACATCGTACTGTGTGCAGATTGTTTATTTTTTGACGAAGCCAGAAACGATTTAATAAATTGCCTTTGGTGCTGTTTGAGCAGTAAAGGTACTGCGTATATAATGGCCCCGCAAAGGGGTACCACTTTAGACAAGTTCATCAAACAGAGCGAGAAGAAGGGATTCAATTGCAAAAAGATATCGAGATATAATGAAGTTGTTTGGGATAAACGTTTAGCACTTTTAGATAATTGTGATTTCGATGATAATATCCATTACCCGATACTTATAGAAGTGACCAAATATTAAGTGTCCTTTGTATTTTGCATATTATATATTTATACTATCATTTTATTATAATGTAGACGACCTTATACAGTGTGACACAATTTGTATGGAAGCACCCACGTAAAATCCGCATTTCTCAACCGATTTTAATTTAATTTTTGGAACTTTAGTTTCTTTACGTTATGTTACGTTGCTTCGTTATGTGCCTTGCTTGCGTTCGTGTGTTCTCTCCTGAGTCTCTCTTTCGTTTACGAAGCAGCGATTCATATGCTTCGGCCGGGAATCGAACCCGGGCCGCCCGCGTGGAAGGCGAGCATTCTACCACTGAACCACCGACGCTATATTAAAATTCTATGCAAAGCTGGTATTCGCAGTGCTGGTGATCTACTTGAATTTGTTCGGATAAATTTTTACCATTATTTCCATAATTTTTTTTGCGCGATTGATCTTTTTTGTTTACTTACAGCATCGGTTGTCAGGACGGTAGGTTGTGTTTACTGGTTTCTAAGTTTAACACGTCGGTAAGTGATTTACTTACTGTTCAGACGTCGAAAAGTAATAAATAGCATAAAAACAATTTCACCAAAATGCAAAATATATTTTAAACTGATAGAGAAGTATAAATGTCACTTTTGACATTTCGTTCATTTCGAAGAAATTTAAATTATTTTATTCGGAATTTATTTCAATACGATCGCGCAAAAAATGGTATAAGCATCTCGAACGTTAAGGGTAATTACAACGTTTGCATGTAGATTCTTCTCGTAAAATTGGACAAAATGATATGAGGATTAAGGGGTTTAGCATCTTTACTTTTCGAGATACAGGGTGTTGAAATTTTTATAACTTGAATGTTTTAATTCGATAAAAAAATACGGATTTTACGGGGGTGCTACCAAACAAAATGGGTCACACTGTATATGGACAGGGTGTTCCAATATATTTTGTGATAGATTTGTTTTAAAAACGGTTATAAATTTGGGACAAACTGTATAAAATCTGGCCAAATATGTATTAAACTACAAGCTCTTCCGATTAATGTAAAAAAAAATGCAGAGCAATAATTGTTTCTATATCTTTATTTATGAGCGTTTAAAATGTTTCAGATTATCTTGGGACACCCTTTATATTGTATCTAGTCTGATATTTACCTTATCTGTGATAATTAATACCAATTTCCTCTGAATGTTAGTATTCGTTAGAAATCCATATGTTTATGTATTAAATTGTCAATATTATATATTATATAAAAATATATTTATATTTATCTGCCATAAGGGCATCTAGATTAACTCTTTCCCTTTAACTTCAAAAGTTGTATAATATTACAGTCAAAAGAACTCATATCGTGCGGTTTCAAAGGTTAGTAACCGTATGTATCAAATCATAAGACACAGAGGTTACCAAAATGTGAGATTACAAAATATATGGCATAGTCGGTGTTTTTTTAAAATATTTGTATATTTTTGAAATCCTTTTAATAAACCGATTCCAACAAACTAAATAATGTATGGTCAATTATGAATGATACAGGGTGACATTATTATTTTTACAGTTATCAAACACATACATAAAATACCTGATGTATTTGATTTTAATACATTAAAATAAATGCTCAAAATGTTCTCCACCTAGTTGTTGGCAATAGCACAGTCCCCTATAGAACTCCTCCTTAACTTTGTTTAAAGTTTGAGGTGAAATATTCCGTATTTCTGTAGTTATCCTAACTTGAAGTCTACAATGCTAGTTGGTTGTGTTGCATATACTTTGTTCTTGAGATAACCCCACAGAAAAAAATCTAACGGCGTAAGGTCTGGCGATCTAGCTGGACACTCAATAGTACCTCTTCGTCCAATCCATTTATTGGGGAAGATTTCATCTAAATAAGTTCTTACCATTAAAGCATAATGGGGTGTTGCCCCGTCTTGCTGGAACCAAACATTTTCATTCGGTAAGCTAGGATCTATGCGTTGGGATATAAGTTTGCCAACGCAGGAATAACTTCATTTCTACGCATATTTGAATATTTTTCAGCTGTCAAATTTCCATCTATAAATATAGGACCAATAGTATGGTCGCCCATGATACCGGCCCAAACGTTCACCTTTTGAGGGTACTGAGTATGTGTCTCACGCATCCAATTAGGATTCTCTGCTGACCAATATCTACAGTTCTGTCGGTTTACCTCTCCATTCAATGTGAATGTTGATTCTTCAGAAAAAATAATGGTACCAAGAGCTATCTCATTCCTGTTGAGCTTATTCATCAATCTTTCGCAGAAATCCATTCTACGATCTGGATCGTCTTCTGTTAACTCCTGCACAAAAGTTAATTTGTAAGGATGAAGTTTTTCTTTATGAATACATCTACATTTGTATGACTAACATTATTTTCACGGGCAATTTGACGTGTACTTGAAGTTGGATTCTCTTCGACACTTAACAAAATATCCACTTTCACACCATCTTCAACGAAGTGTGGTTTTCTTTTCAATGGTTTGACATGTCCAAGTTCTCTGAATTGTGCATGAATTTTAGACACAGTACTTTGTGGTAAAATATGAGGCAATTCGGGATACCTGTGATTAAATAAGTTTGCCACTTCAACTTGACTTCTGCAGTTATCCCCGTACCCGATCATCATTAAAATCTCAATTCGGTGAGTCTCAGTTAAATATTTCATTGTTATGTCGACAAGGAAAGAGTGTTTGACAAAGATTTTACTTTTTCAGTATAAACTGTCAACACATCAACCACTGACAGAATAGAAAACAATCCACATTATTTACCGATTTTGTCTAATTATTGGCGTGTTTAGGCAATTTTTAGGTATTTATGATAAAATTCATGGGCGTAGCAGGTTTTGTTTAATATACAAATACGTCTAATAATTAGTTAGTTTAGATTTTTGATAAATCCATATTTAACTAATTTAAAAAAGTACCAATATTTCAAGTGTAATAAATTATTAATTTTAAAATTTCTCCCTGTATAATTCATAATTGACCATACATTATTTAGTTTGTTGGAATCGGTTCATTAAGAGGATTTCAAAAATATACAAATATACATGGTGTTTCATATTAAAAAAAACAACACCGACTATGGCATACTTGCGTGAATCACCTTGTACATTTAAATTTATGCTTACATAACGCACAACTCAATTCAAAAGTTGACCTGTCGGCATTTTTTATAATTTTTTAAAATCATGACATAAAGAATTTTATTCCATAAGTGGTTTCCACACTGTAGAAAAGTGTATATAGCACCATGACTAATAATCTTACTCTACTTTTATCATGTTAATTAAATTCCTAATTTACCGTTTTAAAAATTGTGTTGTTATATAAATATTTTGATATGTAGTTGGTTGAAATATTCTGTTTAATTTCCACTTTTTCTTGATAATTTTTCAATGTCAAAAAAAACCTAACATAATAAGCGATATAATACTGAATGTTTAGTTTTGCGCCCAAAAATATTTTTCTATAACAAGACGTCAATTGAGAAAAAATGTGTTGAGGCTGTTAAATTATTTGCAGTTTTTTTTAAACTGATGAAATTTATGACCATTAACAAATTATACAAAAATCACTTCATAAACTTGTATATCCTATATTATGCAAAAATATAATTAAAATTTTCCAAGTTCGACCCTGTATCACATTTAGGTTTCTGTTGAAAAATACCAGTGATTAATAATTAATAATTTTATTAAGTTGAAGAGAAAGAGTAAATAGTTACCTCTAGATTTGTGAGTGCAAGTGGTTAAAATATTAATATTCCAAAACCAAATTATTTCTTCCAATATCAAACTTAAAAATATCAAACCACAATTTTGATTTTAACTACTACTTACTACCGAGTAGCTGAGAAATTTGCGTCAGCGTAATTAAGATCTTTTATCATTTTTAGCACATACTCTTTATATAATTTAAAATAAGGTAGTGACTCTAGTCCCGTCGGCCGGGAATTTTAACGTTAAGGAGCACCTGCCTGCAGCCCTCTAATCCGATGTTGCCAGCCCTGTTGTTTTGCCCCTGCTTGTTGAGGTGCGCATGTGTCAATGCAGCCTTTAACCTTCTATTCAATGCGACTAAATGTGAGGAGATTAGACCAGTAGGTAGCGTACTGAGCTCTTAACCCAGCGGTCCTAGGTTCGAAACTTAAAAACCTGTTTTTTTTTAAATTTTCTATTTCTTATTTTCTGATATTTTTAAACATAGTTACATTTTGATCTGTGACAGTTGGCCGGGAAGCGATAAATCTCAATAATTTTCCCCACAGACCATTTTCCCTTCCCCTTTCTCAAAAAAATATATACATGTGCTTAAAAATCGAATAAGTAACGCGAGAAAACTAGACGCAGAGCATAATATATTGGAAAGAACAGAATTAACACACAATTCGAAAAATATATACAATCGTGTAAACTTGGTTGTCTACAATCTAATGCAACTGGCAACATCAGATTAAAGAGCTGCAAGCAGTTATAGGGTATGGAACACATGATGGTATTCATATATTTATCTCTTCTTGAAGGGGAAGAGTGAATGGAATGATATTTTCCCTTCCCCTTCTTGGTAAACATTACTATTCAAAATTTGGCACGCTGCCGCGCTGGTAGACTTTTGAGAAATTAAGGCTCCTTGCGCTGGGACTAGAGTCACTGCCTTAAAATATTTTAATTCTCTCAGCTTTTCAAGGTGGTTTAAAGAATTGTTTTGGTGCGCAAGCGCAATTACACCATCGATATTTGACATGTACCTGGATATTTAAAAAAAGTTTTGTAGATTTGTAGATATTCTATTTTTTTGGATGAATGAAATTGTATTTCCCTCCAGTATTAAGCTAATTAACCATTGTTTCATTAATGTTTTAAAAGTTTAGATAATAATATGTAGGTAGATAGTGAATTGTACTTTTCAATTCCAAAACAGAGCTGTGCTAAATATTTTTTATCTTCTGTCACTCCATCTAGGTGTAGGTTTTTGAAGCCTATAATATAAGGGCACAAATTGAAGTTTTAGAGATAATATTTTGAAGTGAAGATTGCATTGTAGTTCTATGTACAATTACTCAAGGACCACCCTGTATATTTGGGTGAAGCCGACCTATTTTTGTTAATAGACAAGGAGTTATGCTGTTATGCTTATAACAAATTCGTTTTATGTTTTAATATAAATTTTACGTAGAATATAAAACGAAGGTAATAAATCTAGAGCGTGGGTTTTATTTTTAACACAATACCTACTTAATTACATTTGCTTTGTTATGTTCGAATTGTTATTATTAATTGAACATTTAAGTTAGACTGCCAAAGAAAATAAATAGTCGAGTTAATCAAATTACATAAGTTGTGTTAATGCACACATGCGTAACTTCAAAATACTGGGAAAAAATATAATGAAAAGCTGGAAATTATTTATACTTCTAAGTCCACCGATAGAGGGAGCAATTCAATTTAAATAACTAATTTTACACAATTTAATGTAGTAAATGTAGCTGGTAAATGTTATTTGGAACCTATATACGTATGGCCCTTGTCCAATAATACAGCCATTATGTATTTGAAATATTTTTAATTTTGTTCCTTTGCGTACCAAGAACTTGGCTCACCACTACACCTAAATCATTTTGCCATTCTGCCATACAAGTTTGTTTTATTTATCTTTTATCTATTTTTTATCAATTTCTTCCTGAATCTATACCTGTTCCTTTCACTCTCATTTGGTTACCATTTTTCTGATACGTCCAAGTCAGTTGGGTTGCCTATCTTTCAGTTTATTAAATATCAGTGTTTAATTTATGGTTCTTATATTATTATTTAAGGACCTAATCTCGCAACAATAATTTCAGACTCTTGTTTTATATGCACAAAGTATTCTCGTTTTTGTATATATAGCCAATTGCAATGCCAATATTCTAGGTTATGTTTGTAATGTCACATAACAATAGCTGCAAATTTCCGTAAATTCGCAGTTTATACTGTAAATTTATTTAAATTCTCGCTATAAACTATAAATTCTATCATTAATAACTAGTTTCATATCTTTAAATTGGTAAAATACTGCCAAAAACTGTCCTTTAAATGGGAATTAATTGTACAAATGGGTTAAATTGCTCAAAATACTTAATTATTTTTGTTGAAACTAGCACAGCTCTGTTTTCTAGCATAAGTTTTCCTCTGAAAACATATCAAAAAAAATGTAAACGTATTAATAAAGTCACATCACAAGTTTTTGACATATTCTCGAAAGTATTTTTATCCTCAAAGTTTTTACCAATGATACAAGGTATTACTCGTTAACCCTATATATGTAAAGGAATATATCCTAGATATTAAACTTTTTTATAAAAACGTTGTTTTATTTTCCACATACCTTGCCTCTAATCCACAACAAAGATAACATACACCATACACCCACAACACCATGAGAAGCGCGAACTCCTAACAGTCCTAACCTAACCTCAACGAATTTATTTTGAGGTTAGGTTAAATAGTACTCGGTTGCTCCATAATTTTTTCCCATAAATTAAATCTTGATAGCTCCCCAGATGTGTATCGAATTAAAGACAAATGGTTTGTTTTTTAAGGCCGCACATATTTGTATTTTTACTTTTCTAAAAATATAAAATTAAAACCACTCGTACTCTAAGTGCCGTTCCAATTCATTATATCCTTAGAAAATAAAGTAGTAAGGAAGGAGCGTGTGCTACATCTCCCATAATAAATAAAAGAGACAAAGTCGGCCATTTTGGATAACCATTTTATGACTCATTGTTTGTTTGGTCGCTGTTTAAAAGTTGGTTTTTATATTATATGAAAATTACTTTTCCTACGACCACATAGGAAAGTGACATATATCGCACTGACTAGTTCTATGGAAAGTGACCTTTATTCATACGCGTACGGAAAAAAATCTTATCCGTACGTGTGCGGATAAAAAAGCTGTCAAATTGAATGTTGAAATGCTAGTCTTTTTACTCCGCAAATTAATATGTATATGTGAAATGCTTATTTCCTAAGTTGATTTGTCCATATAATAATATAATATAATCTATTTATTTCATTTAAAATTAAAAAAAAAATACCGAGCCCGGACTCGAACCACCCTACTGCTTGTCAAAAATCGAGCACACGGATGCCTAGACCGCTCGGCCATCCCACTGTTGTATGGTTCTTGTCCAAGATACTAATAAGCGCTAAGGAAATATATACAACAGTTTATTTATTCTCCAATATAAAATGTGTTTATATCGACATTTATTGGACTTTCATGTTATTAAAACAATAAATATCCGTTTTCAATTATTTGAACAATGAATCCTTAAAATAGCTAGTTAATACTTTCAATCTCCTACAGGTAGGCAACAAGTTAAATATTAATTCTAACTTTTTTATAAAGGTACTTTTTTCCATTGCATAAAAATCACAATTTTCTGGGCCAATTTCAAAGGTAAGTAATCAAAACCATATAAAGTATTTACAAATACACATATGTAAAACCTCTCACATCTACATAAAAAAGCAAGATTATACATGCCTAATTTGGTAAAAGTATATCACGTGGTCGTAGGAAAAATAGTGTACATAACTTGTGCGAAAGTGATTTTTCACACTCGTGGGATTGTCTCACTCGGCTGCGCTCGTGAGACAATACTTCCCACTCGTGTGAAAAATGTCACTTTCCGCACACGTTACGTAATATACTATTTCATCGGTGAGCACATATTATTATAATAATTATAATCACCGATGTGAATATTGGTCTTTATGTTAAAAATTTCAAAAAATACACATAGTTGTTCCTAACCTAAATTTTCACTTGACATGATATGACATGACATGGGCGTATCATTTTGATTTTTCAGTTAATAAACAAATATATCAAATTTATTTTCAGCATATCATTATTATTTGAAAAGCTTCTAGCTTTTATATCATTTTATAATACACTTGTTACTTACAATATTTTCTATTCTACTAAATTTTAAGTTATTGAAAATATTAACTCCATTTTATAGAAATAGTTTTATTCCAATTAAAATTGGGTACGTCGCTACTGATATATTCTATTCTGCGGCGGCCATTTTGGATAACCATCCCGGTTAACTGTCCTTGGCGTAACGATCCTTCCTTACTACTTTATGTTCTAAGATTATATCGGATTAAACCAGTTTATAGAAATTAGATAAAAATGAAAAGAAATACTACTGCGAGTAGTACCTCGTACCAATTAAGCTAAAATAGGTACATAAATATCAAATTACTGATGAGAGCATTTATTAGCATCCTCACATTTTAAATCAATTGTTATAACCAAAGAGCATTGACCAAAGGTTGAGATAAATCCATACAATATAATTAAATTGGCGTAGCTAATTTTAAATCAACTTCGTGCCAAATTGAGATATTTTTATAACGTTCTAATGTTGCACTGGATTAATAAATTTGCTATAATGGATGACACACAATTAATTTGAATTATACAGGAAGTCCACCGCATTTAACATGACAAGTATGAAATTTGGCAACTTCAACTGCTTATATTATTTATTAGCCATAGTTTTTGGGACAGGAAGTATTTTTAATATGTTTGATAGTAAGTAGACACCTAGTATTTTTTAATAAATATTTATTTGGTTACAAAAAGAGTAAAAATAACAGAACAAACTTAATACTGGACACGCCAATAAAATCATTTGCTCTGACCAGGTATTTAAAATATATTAATCACATATTGCCAATTTTGCAAGTTCTGGGTAAACCTGAGTTAATTTTTATAATATTAAAGATTTTTTTTGAAAGTTCAGAAACTTTTTTGTAGCTTTACGATAAAAAATATCTAAGTCCAAGTTGTTTTAGCAATAAATGATTAATATAACACACATTACTTAATACACTACACACTAACTAAAACGAGATGTTATAATAGTAATTGCGAATTGGTACTATTTAAAATAATATTATGTTTTTTCTGCATGTGCATATTCAATTTGGTTTTCATACTGTAACTTTTGTCACAAACTGTACAATAATGTCTAACAGGCGTGCCGGTGTGTTTCTCCGAAATATGTCTCGTTAAAGTAGTTTTATTTAAATAAGCCACTCCACATATGCTGCAAACGAAATCTTTTGTTCTATTAAAAGTATGCTTGCGGGAATAGTGTTTGTCTAACCACGATTTAACTTTAAATGTCAAATCACACTCTGGACACGGGAACTTTCTTTCATTAGTATGCTTTAATTTAATGTGAGTTTTGAGTGTACTTTTCGCGTTAAATCCTTGACCGCAAGTATCGCACATGAATCCTCTGAAGTTTACGTGAATGTTTCGATGCACAGATAGTCCGTTTCTATATTTAAACTTTTTACCACAAATTTCACAGGGATACCGTTTTTCTGATGTGTGAACTAGGAGATGGTCTCTGAGATAAGAGTTCTTTACGAAAGCTGCTCCACAATGTTCGCATATATGGTTTTTGTGGGTATTATAATGTTCTTTTAAATCCTCTGCTGTTTCTGAACATTCTTTACAAACTTGGCATTGGAAATTTTCTTGTAGCCTGATGTTCTTTTTTGTGTAGTTTTTTCTAGCAAAGTTTACAGGATCTCCAGTAATTGGAGGTATTTTAATGGTAATTTGTGTACTATACTTTTCATACATGTGATTATCAATGTAAATATTGTGCTTTTGAACCATATGTGAGCAGAAGCCAACTTTAAAAAGAAATGAATCTCCACACTCACTGCAGGTATATTTTACAGAGGAAATTTCTTCATTGCCCGATTCATCAAATACTCTGGACTTTGTTTTTTCTTCAAATTTTGGAGAACTTTCCCTAATATCTGAGAATGTTGGTAAACTATTTTCATTATCATTTGCGGGCCAACCGGGTGAATGTCCTGAATTTTGATTGTCATCATGATCACTGTTTTCTTTGTAGGATACTGCTTCACACTCGACATAATTTTCATAATCTTTTTCATCTAAAAAGAACACTTCTTCCTTCTTGTTAATATCACTAAATAGTGATTGTCTACCTTTATATCGCTTTACCAAATCGTAAAAATTTAAAATTGTACTAGTACATTCTTGACAAACATTTGTTGATGGTAGATCTTTTTCGTCTATCTACAAAAAGTGAAAAGGTTATCGACTATTAAATCTCTAAAATAATTATATACAGGTTTTAAGGATATTGTATCTTATGTTTAATAAAAAAATATACCTACCTTTAATGTTGAAATAGAATTTATCAAATCTGACAAGCTCAAACCATCGTATAAAGGTTGGAAATATGGATTCATTGATAAAGCCTCGCCTTTTTGAAGACATGTTATACATGCTATAGACATATTTTGAACCAATGCTAATTTAAATTTTAAATTTTTTATTTAAAACAAAAATATATTTTAACCTATATTATTCTAAAATGTCAAAACTTCTGACATTCTTAATTCTACTTTTTTCTTCTTTTCGTAGTCTACTTCACAGCTAACTTCAACACATATGTGTATGTTTAGTTGCCTACTATAGTAGATGCAAATCATTATTTAATTCAATAGGTATTTGTATCATTTGCAACGTTCTGAATTAAATTAAAATTGATATTGTTTTATTTCCTATAATTAAGCTACTAATTCATATAAAAAAGTATTGCAAATATTGGGCGTTACCAGAACTTTTTCTTTTCATACATCTTGCATCTCACATCATATCGTATATAAACATATAGTCTTTCTTTGTCTGATAAAAATATCACAACATACATAAAGAGAAATGTCTACTAAGCCTTCATTTTAATAGATGTCAAGATAATAGTATCATACAATTATAACGCCTTACAAATTTGACAAACAAACATATACTTGGGCTATATGCCCCGGCAGACAATAAATTACAGGGTGTTGGGATATCCACTCTAGATAAAAATCACGAGTGTACATACAAAGTGTGTATATACGAGCAGTAGACACTTCTAAAAATACAAAAAAAACCGTTGTCAGTGAAAGGAAAGAAACAAGACACAAGACAGGAGATTTTACCGTATGTCAAAGTGTAGAAGTGTTTATTAATTTAAGTTAATTCTTGGTATACATTAATTAAACATCCCAGTTTAATGGTAAGCTGTGTTTTAATTTAACGTAATTTAGTATACTTGTGTATCTTCTTTTGGACATGTAAGTAACTCACTTTTCTTTTCAGATTAACCATTCTTACCCGATTGTGCCACTTGTTGCAAGTTACTAACAAATTAGATACTTCCTGTGTAGACTAGTTAAATTAAGATGTAAACACAAAAGACTTGTTTACTTTAAAATAATGTATAGACCTCCTAACAATAATAATATAGTCAAATCAATTAGAAAGAAGTTTGAAAATAGCGAAAACAGTAAATCTCCGGAGAGAAAAAATGGAAAGATTTGGGAAAGGGGTAACGTGAATTCAAATCGAAATAGTGCAAGCAAGGTAGAGAATGGAGAAACTAGACTACAGGTAATGTTTTCATTATAGAAATATGTTTTCTGAGAAGACTAAATTTTTTTTTCATGGAATTACCTGAGCTGTGTTTTTATCTTCTAGTTTGGTAAAAGGGGAGAAGTTGCTGAAACTAGGCAAATTGAAAAACAACAACTGCAAAGGCAATTGAGTGACCCTGCCAAGAGGAACATAAAAAGAACTCCTGCCTTTCGGGTAGATAAAAGTACAGAACATACCAGTACTTTCCAAAGAAATAACAATCAAAGTACCTTATATGAAAGTAAAGTTAAACAATTTAGTGCCGTTAAGAATAACTGTGATAATAACAGCAATGTTTTGACAAAAAAGAGTGAAATTAAGCCTTTGTTGAATACTGAATCGACAAAGGTACCTACCAGTGTTAAAAAACCTGTATTAACAAAATCTCAAAGTTCCATTGATTTTCAATATGTAAGAAGTAAATTTAGTAATGGTTTTACAAAGAATCTGTGTAATGGTTGCCATGATAGTACAAAAAATGAACCATTGGACTTATCATTGTTGTATACTGAACCTATACCTAAAGCATTGCGAAGAAATAATTCAAATTGTACAGATATTAGTAGTTTTCCTGAGGCTACCAAAAAATTGGATTCCATATACAATGCAAGTACTTTAAAAATCGAAGACAAACTTTCAGATATTAAAAAGAGAGTTTCGTTAACTGACTCTTTGAAAGTAGCTCTAAGTAAACCTTTGCCCAAAGGTCCTGCTCCTAAAAAACCACCTAGAACTTTTCAAACGCAAACTATACAAGAACTAAACGAGTTATCTAAAAATTCATCATTTTTACATACCACACAAATAGAAAAAAAACCACCTTCGAGAGCTTTGAAGAAAGCCGATCCGAAATACATGCTTATTAGACTAGAAGATGCTGTAAGAAATAATAAATTAAAAGGGCGAAGGCAATATCCAGATAAATCTTTAACATCTGGAGAAGATAGTGACGACAGCATGATTGTTCACACTAACTCAAATAGAACTCTTCCGAGATTACCAAGTCACGAAGAAAATTCAAATAATTCTACACTCAATTTTAACTGTTTAAAGCCTCTTAGATTTGCCATTACAAATTACGAGAAAATAAGAGAACCGAATTCTTGCTTTTTTGTTGGAAATCCTCACGAACCTGTTTACGCTGAACCTTATCATTACAGAAAGGATTCACTGGACTCGGCACTTTTAAAGAGAGAAGGGTCGTCTAGGAGTAAACAGAGTGCGAGGAATAGTCTTTATTATATGGTAAGTACCCACTTTCTAATGCCTGTTTGTAATTATCAATGATTCAGTACAAGTTTTAGTCAATTTTTTAAGATCCTAAACTTAGGACACTAAAATATTGACAAGAAAAAAATGTGTTTGCAACACACCATGTTTTAGTCACTTATTTAGGTTGTGATTATGCGCGCTGAGCAGTATGATTTTGTTAGTAGCCTGTCACTTTCCAGATTTTAGCAAAGAATTTGAATTTTTTAATTAAATAGTTATCAGACAACAATGGACACAGAATTTTTATTGTTAGCAGCAGCAACTCTTATTAATATAGTAGTAGTTAGGAATTATATAAGAAAGAGAAGCCCTTTAGTGCTTATTTTTATATTAAGAATTTTTAACTATGTAAAGGCAAGGTCTTTCTTTATATAGTTCAATAAGTCGAAGTACTTGATCATGAGGATATGACATTTTTGATATTTAAAATAGCTCAAACGAAAAACTTTCACATACACAACATTCTCACCCCTCAATAAACGATATAATATATAATCTTTGAATAAACGTTGGTTATGTAGCAGAACCAGTGTCACCACCATCATGAAAAATAAAAAAAATCAATAACCTTGAAATAAAGTTTACCCTATATGTTTGCCCCAAGTTGTCATTTAATTGATAGAAAATAGGACTGGTTCTGTAAATATTTTTTATCAATCAAAATTGAACAAAAACAGGACAAGTTTCGTCAATTTAAAAATTGACTGAAAAATTGATGATGATTCTGTATGTATCTATCATTTATTTAGGATCCTAAAGAATTGACTGAAACTTGTACTAAATCATTGATAATAAAAAACGGGCATAATAGTAGATTGCTTTATTTTAACATTTAATGTATTAGTCAATGTTTTTGATATTTCAGGGAAAAATAATTATGACTCATGATATCATTACATCTGATTTTTTTGTAACAAAAAAAAGTGTAATATAATTAATCAGTAATTATGGTTAATATACAGTACAGTTATAAAAATTATTCATAATAGGCATAGGCATTCTCACAGTTCCTATAGAAGGTAGTTAGCATTGTTTTCACCATTTATTAAAATTTTTTTTATGATATGCATATTTAATAACTGGTAGTAAGTTCATTCAAATTAAATAATTACTGTGGTTCTATAAAGTTTCTTGAAAAAGAAACAACTATACAGGGTGTCCCACGACGAGTTAAAACTATCTGTATATGGCAAAATACTTATAGTAAAATCATGAAAATTTCTACCTTTGGCTTTTCGGATATGATCTTTTTAACTAAAATATTTTCAAAGATGGCAGACTTCCGGTTCTACCGGAAGTCGACTGCAACTTTGTTATTTTAAATGGAACACCCTGTGTATTAATACATTTTTAAAATCTACGTGAAATTTAAGTATACTTTTGTTTGAAAACTTTTTTTCGAAAAATGCATATTTTTTGAGATTAATTTTTTTTGTAAAAAATTTGACGGTTGCAGACCCTTACAAATTATTTTTTTAAGAGGATACCCTTAAAGATATGAAAATATTTTCTGTTCGTTTGCTTTTAGCAAGGTCAGACCTATTTGAATCTATGTTGGAAAATTTTTCATTTTATACAGGGTGTGTATAGAAAGTGTTCAAAGTTTAACTTCATAAATATCAAATTTCTTTATTTTTTCAAATAGAACCACCCGGTTTTTTCCATTTTAATGCATTCAGGGGTAAAAAATAAGGCAATTTCATGTATACTTTCCTATACCTAAACCTTACCGTTATCCAGATATTAAATGTTTTCTGTAAATTTTTAGAGATGCAGGATTATCTTACTGCAAATAAAGCACATAATAATATGTTCTTGTAACAACTTTACATATTAACCATGTATTAAAAGCAAATTTACACAATCTTTTTTATTTCTTAGTGCTTGTATCAACGGGTCAAAATAAAATTTAGACCACACCTGCATCTCTCAAAATTTACAGAAAACATTCAATATCTGGATAACGGTAAGGTTTAGGTATAGGAAAGTATTCATGAATTTGCCTTATTTTTTACCCCTGAATGCATTAAAATAGAAAAAACCGGGTGGTTCTATTTAAAAAATTGAAGAAATTTGATATTTATGAAGTTAAACTTTGAACACTTTCTATACACACCCTGTATCAAATGAAAAAAATTTCAACATAGATTCAAATACGCCTGACCTTGCTAAAAGCAACCGAACAGAAACCATTTTCATATATTTAAGGGTATCCTCTTAAAAAAATAAATTATTAGGGTCTGCAACTGTCAAATTGTTTACAAAAAAATTGATACTTAACTCAAAAAATATGAATTTTTCGAAAAAAGTTTTCAGACAAAAGTGTACTAAAATTTTACGTATATTTTAAAAATGTATTAATATACAGGGTGTTCCATTTAAAATAACAAAGTTACAGTCAAAGTTACTGCCATCTTTGAAAATATTTTAGTTAAAAAGATCTATGTAAGATCTATGTGTATAGTGACAATAAGATTAGTTGCTATATTATTTATATATATCAGTATTACCAAGAGAATTTTCACTGAATCTTACTCAAAAATTTTTACTTTCAAGATATATCTCAACAATAATAAGTCATAATAAGTGAATCATAAAAAATTGAAATATAATCGTATTTGCTTATTGTTATACACTATACACAATGAATTTGATTTGTCCTTACTATACAGTGTGATTCAATGCGAAAGGAAATACTCAAACTGGGAATAGAGATCAGACTTATTTATTGGGAGGATATTTGGTATACATGTTTTTGAATCACAACCACTTGATAATAACAATAAAAATACAGGCCCGGATTAAGAAATTTCAACTTTTTTTTAATACAAACTTATTTTTTGCTACAGAGCACACCTGTTTTGACAGCTGGTTCTAGATTTCTCAACAATTTGACGGAACCTTCGGAAAAACAGGTGAGATATTTTTTTAAAATTTCTGTTACATTGTCTAATGTGTGTGGAATCGTGAGTTTAAAAAAATTTAATGTAATTATGTTGGCAGTATTTTCTAGAAATGCTAACAATTTTGTTTTTGTGATTTAATTTATGAATTTCCTTGTGCTTTATTTGTAAATATTATTGTTAGAAAATGGGGCCAGGATATAATCCAAGTAACATCAATAACGAGAAGAATAGGGCATGTCGACGAGACGTCACAAACTATTTTAACAACAGCCCTGTGGTAAAAAAATAAACAAAGCGTTCAGAACACGTGGTACTTAATAGTGAGGTTATGCTAATTTATAATGATTGATTGTGTTTATAGTTTTACCACCGGGGTATTGTCAACTGTCAACTATCGTGGACATGCCCTATTACTAAGAGAATTTATATTCCTTCAATTTTGAGGTTAGCTGTCAAAAACCAGGGATGCAACTTGGCAAAATACTACTAAAACTTTGTTCTGTCTTTTTTAAGGGCTATTTATAGTTAACTTCAGGAGGGGTGTGCACATTTTATCATAAACTACTTATTTTTTAAAACAAATAAAATTTTCGGTTCTGATTCAATCATGATTGCTTTCAACTATCGTTCCACATTCTTTCGCGGATTTCTCAATTTTCAATGGACTTTTAAAAAGACAATTATTTTATATAGCTTGAAGTGTTAGACGTAACCAGTCGATTAATTCTAATTTAAAGTAAAATTCTCTAATTGAACAATGTGCAAGTGTATTTCCTTGACGAATTTTTAAATTCTTGTTTGATAAGCATTGTTAAACCGTTAACTATTAAATAAATTGAATTTAAAACACTCTAACAAGAATAAAAAGTGAATCAAAGGTGAATTAATTCGCTTTTTTGTGGGGGCTTGAAAAAATCTTATTTAGCTAGTACAGTGTGATCCATTTTGTTTGGAAGCACCCACGTAAAATCCGCATTTTTCAACCGATTTTGTTTTAATTTTTTTTTTGTTAGACTCAGTATCAAAAACAGTTTTTTGGTACAAATTTTCATAGCTTAATTACTATTTTCAAGGCCCTCTATGTTAATTTTTCTTTGCCAAAAAAGACGAAAGTACATTAGGCAATTTTTTTTCTCAAATATGACTATACCACTGTTTTCAGAATCATCACAAATGTAAACTAACAAAATTTAAAAAAAAGGTAGAACGTGTCTCGGGACACACGGTAGGAGAGTGTAGGTAGGAGAGTAGGTATATACAGGGTGAAGTTTTAATTTTATTTTGATAAAATACCAAAAAACGGATATAAGTTTAACACCCCATTGATTATATACATTTTTTTGTTCCCGAAAATTAAAAATAGGATAAAAAAAACTGGAATGCATTTTATAAAAAAATGATATTAGATTAGAGGTCATTATAATTACTGTACTAAATACTTTTCCGTTATATACTTATCGATATCAGTAACATGTTGACGGATAAATACTTGATCTTGGGATTTTCCCTCCTTACGACACATTTATTTGAAATAAACTTGAAATTCCCCATGAATCCCACGGGAAATATCTTCAAGTATATGTCCAAAGGTATTTTTGAAAAATATTTGTTTAAATACGAGTAAAATTAAAGACCGAAAATTTAATAGGGCACGTAAATTGGTTGTTATATATTGATTTTCTTTTTAATGTTATATATAGCACAATATCAAAATTAAATAATTTCAAACACCATCAAAATAACTATCAAGCCAAAGATTACAGAATAAAAATATAAGATGTTTCACTCCAGGGCGGTTTGATTCAAGTTACTGTCCCAAACGGACGCCGCTCTCATAAATTATGTTTACGACTCGCTTTTGTTGTCAATAACGAGACCGGTAGATACCAGAGAAGTTCGAAAAGCTTTTTTTATTTTGAGCTATACAGGGGTAATTAGAGAAATGTATATTTTGTCCACGACCACCTAATAATAAGTCAATATTTTACCTCCTAACTAAAGGTATATGGTACCTATATATCAACTGTCGTGAATTATGGTTCATAATACACTGTAGTGTATTATGGTTCATAATTCCCGACTAGAGATGGGGGTACAATATGAAATAAACTATTAAATCTGTGTATTTTGTTCAGGAAATTTGTTTCTGACATATATCGTATCTATAAAATATTGTAATTTTTACTTTAGTATTGATACTTTTCATAACGATATTTTCTAATATTGAGTATTTCAAAACAATATCTTTATAACGGTACGTTGTATCGATCTTTCTACAGTATCGCCCATCTCTATATATGTCAAATTATTTGAAGTAGCTGCCACAACATTTTGATGTTAGTAATATGCCAAATCGCTACTGACTTTTATTTATTAATAAATAAATTGAGTGTCGTGGACAAAGTATAGTATTCTACTCGCAATTTATGGCCATAACTCACTTGGGTGACTTGCGCCCCTCGCCTGCGGCTCGTGACGCAAACTTCACCCATCTTGAATTATAGCTATCATAAATTGCTCGTTTAATAATATACTATAAATTAATAGGATTCTTTATCGCAAAGGTTTATTTTTAAATGTTGATTATTTCGAAAAATGTTCGGGATATGAATTTGAAAAGGTAAGTAAAAAGTTAACTTGAATTTTTAAAATCAATCAATTCACAGTTTTTATCCAGCATTTTAGTAATTTTGTGATACTTATTGATAATCTAGCAGATATTTATCACAAATTCAAATAAATAAACTCATTAGCCACCAGAATAATAGGGCCACTAAATCTTAAATTTTGATCTTTAAATAACGCGTATTTAAAGTTTAGTTAAAACAGTGAAAAGAGAAGTAGCTGCAGGATTCCTTTATTAAAAAATTTTATAAATGTTGTAAAATACTAAGTTTGGAATTTGGTTTATGTGTTAAATTTAAACTATTGTTTTTCAAAACTTTCAATATACAGAGTAAAATATATACGGACTCTGGTATGGAGACTGGCATAATATTTGAAAGGAAATTGATTACATGGATGATGAAAAGAAAATTTAGTAAATTCGTTCAAAAGGAACTGACCAATTCCCCGAATGAAACATCTTATATTTTTATTCTGTAATCTTTGACCATGTGTTGTGCAAACAACTCTTGTTTATCACTCCGAATAGGTTCATTACTATTCGGTGTTTATCATCAGATTCATCAGAAAGGTACATTTTTCCGATCGTTCAATAATTTAATCCAGTCGACACCAGAGGTCGACACATTGGTAGAAATTGCCTCGCATGCGCTGTGCAATTTATAATGACAGGATTGAGAAGTTGGGTTATGTTTACAAAGTTACAAATAATATAATACAGAAATTGATCTACAGTATGCGAAAAGTCTATTGAGTCCATTTCATTTACACAAGTACGACAAGGAAAATATGAGAAAAACTGCTTGAAA
>CAJUYI010003733.1:0-21657 GCA_910591695.1 Galerucella pusilla | reverse complement strand
CATATTAAAAAATCCCTTTTTTTATTATCTATAATAAGGTGAAAAGGCTCTCACATCTGACAAAACACCCATTCAGCAGGAATTTTTATTATACCTTCCGTAACGCTACGTTGGGATGAACGCGGATAATATAGTACTCAGCCTGTTACATTATCAAAAAGTTGAAGTCTGACACGCTTGAATTTAATTCCAGATATGTTGAAAGAAAGTACAGTAAGTCCAGCTAAAAATCCAACTGAAAACCAAAAGATACGTGTATTTGAAAATTTTTGCTTGAAGACTTAAGTATAGTGCATAAATTCATTGTTTAAACAATGGGTTATTATAAGTTATTATAAAAGTTACATAGGAGTCTTAAATTGGGGACTTACGAGATTATAAATAACAATATGTTCTTGTATTGCAGTAGCTCAAACCATTATCTCCAACATAGAGAATAATCTTAAGAAAATATGAGGAACTACATAGCCCACCTTAGTCTTTTGAAAATGGAGATCATTTGTAATAGAAAGGCTAGATAGTATTTGAAAATATGGGAAAACACATTTCTACAAACGTCTTTAGACAAGAGTACCTACTTGTTAAAGAAAGGCAAGATAATAATTATGAAATATAAGGAACGCCACCTATGTCTTTAGAAAATGGTGACCATTTGTAAAAGCAAGGTTGGATAATTTTCAAAAAATATGAGGAACGACATATGTCTTTAGGAGAAAATACCTACTTGTAAAAAAGGATGCATAATATTTAGGAAATATGAGGAACCACATAGCCCATTTGAAAATGGTGACTCTATGTAAAAGAAAGGCTGGATAATATTAAAAAAATAAAAAAACAACATCTATCCTGACTAGAAAAAACTAGCTACTTGTAAAAGAAAGGCTGGATAGTATTTAAAAGCATTAACAATTCATCCTGTTTTAGTCTCGCGTTTTCATTAGTCTATATACATTAAAAACATTTTTATATACCAACACCTCAAGATACAATTTGAATTTTTCCTATTAAAGAAATTATTTCTAATTTGATTTCCCTATTGAAACATCAAAATTTTTCGGTAGCGTTCTTGAAAAATACTCTTTTTGGAATGTCATAGTATATAACTGAAAATAATATTTGTTTTTTAGGATAAATTTACCAAGATGCAACAACTTTTGCCCGAAATTCATACCTTAGCAGCGCGAGGCGAAGAACACCTTTACCACAAGCACTGCTCTGGCAGCGCTCCCACGCAAACGCTCCTTATGGAAATGCTCCACGCCAAGAGGAAATAACGGCTGCCGTCCTCCCTATCTTCACGTTACCATATCTGTGTGCAATACCGGCTTACACTCTGTACATAGGTTACTGGAAATCTCATTTAAAAAAAAGACTAGTAGAAATAGATTTTGTAAAGGAAAGTTTGAGTCGTTCTGCTCCACGGTGCTAAAAGTTGCTGGTTTCGAGCAACTACCAACCTTCGAATATTTGGCTGTTGGATTTTGGGACATTTCTTTGAATTCTGTGAATTGAAAATATTTTTATAGGCGGTTAAAGGGTTGGTTATCAAACTTCTGTGGTATTACCGAATATTATACTTGAGCGTGGATAGCACTACTCAAGCTGTTTCTCCTTTCATTGTTGTGTTTTTGATATTATTTCTACTAGTCTATAAATATTGTTGACATTGATGCCTTTTCGAAGTACAAAGAGCAAACCACATATTTTTCTAATAAGGTAGACCTCAGGCCACAGCACCAAGCTCCCGAGCTTTTTTTTTCGTTGTTTTTTTTTATTTATGTTATAATGTTGAAGTTTTGGATTTTTTTTTATAAAATACATTCCACGAGGGTGTGCTCCCGAGGGATAAAAGGGCATCCTAGAATTTTAGGCTAAGGAAGTCTTTATAGCTTTTTTTTTTCGAATGTTCGAGTGAATGTGAGTGTTGAACGTGCACAGCACTAAAAAACGTGTTAACCGTAGTACGTGTAGCTTAACTGTGGTGATGGACTAACTGCTCTGGGCAATGGGGGATTTACCGTGAAAAAAATCGGGAACTTTTTAAAGTTCAAACTTTACCGATGTGGAATTGTTGTATTCTATACATTGTAAGTATTGTTATTGTTTGAAATTTTTGACATGCCACTAAAAACAAATATAGGTACACAAAAGTATAATATAATGAATATCTTCTTGTGTGCTTTGGTTCAAATGCTAAGTTGCCATCAGATGTCATTGTGTCATGATCAACCCTTTCCTCGTCTAATTTACTTGTTTAAACTGCTTCATATTTCTTCATAAATCAGTGCACTTACCACTACTAGAATTGTCATAATAAGTGCCACCACTTATGTTTCTCCATCTAAGTTTTATACTCATGCTTGTATATTTTAATTATGGTATAAAAATTAATTTTTAAAATGTTTCATTTTATCTTCCCTACGCTCATAGTTGGACATTTGTCTAGTTGAACATTGTGTTATCAATTACAATTGGGCCGCTGCCTTTTGCGCATTAGGGGGCGTTGACATATTTTAAAAAACCCAATGACAATCTGTTCTTTTCATTCCTTGTCTTCATGTCTTCAATATCAAATAAAGCAATAAGGTTTACTTCACAATTCGCACGTCTTCACACTTTTGTTAATTTTCAAAATTTTCGATTTTTATTCAAGGTAACACAATTTTTTACGGACCATTGTCTGAGTAAAACTAACAGCTCTGTAATATTATTTGTAATTATTAGATGTATTGTAAAACTTTATTATTAGTTATTAAGTTTAACTATATTATATATTATGTTACATATATATTATGAATGTTAAAATGATAATCGATGAAAGTAAGAGCTGGGTACTGTGGTCTAATTTTTTTTGTGTTGTTAATTATCAAAATGGTGTAAGAGTAATACGACAATGAAAATGCGAAATAACAGTTATTTCACAAAATGAAACTGTAAAGATTATTTTTACTCAATTTTACCAAAATTTTGGTGGTAAAAATCAAGTTTATATCATATAATATTATTTTTTATAAGTAAGTTCAATTTTTATATTAAAATTAAATAATTTTACAGAATAGAGCGAACAACTTATTTAATCAACATTTTATAATAATCCTTTTGCAGGGCATGATCTAAAAAAAAATTGGTATGGTTGAGTAGCGTTAAAAATCGTAATTATCAATAAACATGACATGCTTTTTTATTACAGGACCATATTACAGATCTAGACTCACTATTCACCTAAATTTTCTTTCTATTCCATTCCAATTCTTCAGTTCGGTCAATACTCCCCAACAAGTACTACTGAAGGAATTCATTCCCAGTATAGAGGAGCGGGACACCCCCAAATAGTCGTTTAGAAAATGAAAAACCGACCAACCTCGTTCTAGTCGCTAAGAACAGTCTATCTTTATATTTCGTTTTTGGGAATATACCCATACTTGCTGTCACTTCATCTCTCTCACTTGACCATCTACTGCATTCTTCATACATGTGTTCCGGACTATCACTGATTCCGCACGTATGGCATAAATCAGTCGTGGTTTTGCCAATTTTGTTTGTATAAGTCCCAAAAGGGATATCCTTGATAAGCCTCCGGGTCCACTTCGCCGTTCCACTGTTTTGTGTCCATTGTCGCTGCCATCTTCCCAGTGTTTTTTTCCGCGCCATCCTTCTGTTACCAGGAAGCCTCGTTCCTATTTTGTATAGCATACAGATCTCCGCTGACATCAAGTCTAATGGCGGAAAGTCCGATATTACTTGGGCCGCATCCGCAGATACCGTTCTGTAGGCCGATATCACCCTCAGCAATCCCTTCCCCTGTGTGCTAATAAGTTTGTTCCGATATTTTTGTGTTTTAAGAACTGATCTCCACACTGGGGCAGCATATAGAAGGACACTATGCATGATCGTGCATAGCACCTGTCGCCTTGCATAGTTTGGTAGGGCCGATGTTTGGAAGAAGTCTCCTCATAATTTCCGTTTTTTTATTTGCCTTCTCTATGCAGTAATCCACGTGCTTGGTGAAAGATAGTTTGGGGTCCAGTACCACCCCCAGATATTTGAGCGTGTTTGATGGCTTGACCACGTTGGTCTTTGGTCGGATCTGAAAGTTTTCCCTGTTCCTTGGGCCCCTGAGTATTATCAGCTCAGTCTTCTGGGTGGCAACCTCCAGACCTACTGAGCTCATCCACTCCAGAACCATTGCAGATGCACGTTCAGCCTTTCTTATTACTTCATTTTTATCGCCTCCTTCAATGGTAACCAGTAAGTCATCCGCGTAGGCGATCATGCCCACTTTTTCTTCGAGAGGCAGTCTGAGAACCCCCTCATATAGTACATCCCATAGTTTAGGGCCCTTTATTGATCCTTGTGGGACTCCCATTGTGCACTGCCATTTAACAGAACCTGCTTCCACCCATCTATCTCTAAAGTAGTCCTCAACCATCTCCACCAGGTATTCCGAACACTCAGCTTCTCTATGGTCAAGTCAGTCAAGCTCAACATTGCCGTTATTGTGGACCTCCGCTTCACAAATCCATATTGATTTGGGGAAATGACTCCCTTTTCCTCTAATTCTTCGTCGAGCCTATTCATAATCATTCTCTCGAATAATTTGCCAAACGTGTTCAATAGGCACAACGGCCGGTAAGATGAGGATGCATTGATGTCTTTTCCTTTTTTTGGAATCAGCACCAATCTAGCCTTCTTCCAATAATTGAATCTTTACCTTAATCGTCCACATTATCTTCGACATTACATCAATCTTTACTTTTAGCTGATATTGTCACATATGAAAACCTTTATTTAAACTAATTCACTTAACAACCTGTGAAAAAGTTAATTGCACGTTGGATGCACCATTAATTGATCGTCAGTTATTTGTTATTAGATTTACACTGTATATGGCGATTCACGGTATAGCACGACTTTGTGATAGTATCGCTAATCATTGTCAGGTGCTATTTATATACAATCATGCTAGGCTGAGTTTCGGCTGAGCCCGTCCGTGCCTCGTCACAGAAATGTTGCATAATATACAGAAGGATCGGATGGGTCTCGGTGCCTATTTTGCGGAACTCACCTGTCACGGATACGTGAATCATCCGTAATTTGATTAAAATTATGATAAAATTCCACTTATTGGTTCTAAAATTCATTTATATGTTTGCTATTTATGTACTTTTTTTATACATCGTTTTATTGTTTTTGTTTTAACTTTTTATTTTTTTATAAGTTTTATTATGTGAAATGACTGTGATTTATAATTTTCCCAAACTTTATACTACCAATTATGTTTAAAATGTTTATGCAGGTTACCTATTTGGTTGTTTAATGCAAACAAATCGATTTTTTCCACCAAACTGTTACGTATACAATAATCTGTTGGCAATATACTGGTGTTAGGTGTAACCTTAAAATTTCTCAACCAATTATTTGAAGAATAACCCAGTAACTTGATATGAAAAATCTATTTTTATGAATCGTGTCGTTTTCGTGATAATTTCTACAAATTTATAATTTGATTTTATTTTATTTATAATAATTATTAAAAAAATAAGAATTATTTCGCCTTTTTGTGACTCATTAATTCAGTCCTCCAAGTATCAGTTTTTGTGTCGAGCTCAATTTTATTCTTGCAAAAACTTTTTCCACATCTTGCACCAAACCAGGCTTATATAATACTGGGTGCGACAAAATGATAAGCACGATTTCAAATTGTCGATACTCAATTAATAGAATTATCGACATAGCTTGGAGCATAGAGTATGGCGCTTTCGTATTCGAACAAATAATTATAAGTGGCAAATCTGACCGGGTCTCCACCAAACTGGGAAAGGTCATTTAAACCGAAAAATTAATAAATGAAATTATCTGTCCAGGCCACCGGTCTGTTTTTGTCAAATATCTGTAAAGACAAGAACCAGTCAAACTAAACAAGCCAGTATGGCGTAGTCACTGCGGGCTGCGGCAAGCAAGTAAAAGAGCTAACCAAATTTGATGAAGCACTGTCTCAATAGCGCCGAAGCGTGTCTTTCTTATTCGTCATGGTGCAATTCTGGACGGAAGGAAAATTCTTCGTTTGGTTTACGTGAAATAGGGTCTAGGCTTGAACGACCAACCAAAAACAGCAGAAAATATGAAAACAATCATTAGAATCTCCATACAGCAGTCAAAACTTTGAAGAATTTTTGCAACTCTGATGTGTAAAGACAAGATTCCTTTAAAACTGTATCGACTGAATTTAAGAGATGTAATTTTTAAAACAAAGTTTCAAAATGGAATGATATGAAGATTCCAAAAAATGTAAATTTTGTTTGTTTCGTGTAATTATTATGCCGCACCCTATATTACTTTTGCTGGTTTGCTTCAAGTTATTTTGTTCAGTTGTCTCTTTGAACACGGAATCATTCACATTTATTTATTCTAATTCTTAGTTCCATGTTCACATATTCTATAAAAAATATGTAATAGTTACTCCCATTCTATGTTTCATAGCATAATGTCGTTTCGATTACTGCAGAGTTTTTTTTAGCAGTTTTTTGTGTTATTTTATCTCCATTTGAATTTGTTTCATGACTGTATATCGTAGTCTTCGTAAATCCCAAATTGGGATATTGGTGCACATAAATTTAATTCATTGTGTTCATGGCCATATTGTTGTGGGTTCTCATGTCATTTTCCATTTAGTTTTCATTGTTTACTGGTAAGCTACGGATTGAACTTTAATTAGTGATAACATCTTGAAATTATCTAAAATACCAATGTAAAGTATTGATAAGGGTTTTAATCAAACGAAGTGACTATTTAATTGATCTCTTTGTGCACCTGAATCTGTTGCTCTTGAATCACATAATTAAATCCTATGTTGATTGCTTTTTTCGTCGAATGACATTTTAATTATCACTTAATTAAATTCACAGACAGTTTACTGACTGCGCCATAGGTTACTGATTTTAAAATTTTAATAAAAAAATATATATTACATTGACATTGTTCTACGGAGTTGGTCTAAACACATGTCAAAAGTCACAAACTTCAACTCCAACTGATCGAGGATCCCAGCACAATATGATCGACCTGTCAATTTAAGGTGTTCTAAAATGGTCTATTAGGCTATTATTATATAGGAGAATTGGTTATTTAATTTTAAGGTTACAATAAAAATTCATCGAATCATTTCTAGAACCATACAAAGCTTTTTTAATCTGCATTAACTTTGTGATATAACCATGTAAATATGTATAGAACTCTGCGATATAAAATAAGAAACTATTTTTAAATAACCCTCCAGATTTAAATAATGTTTGTAGGTACCGTTGAAAATTATTTTTTTACATCACATTGTTGATTCTTTCAAAGTTTATCGGTAAAGTCATAACCAGAGTTGTAGAGAAATGTTTAGCTATTTTTATTAAACTTTTAGATATGTTAGGTTTACTTGAAAAGAAAAAAAATTGATTCAACATCACTTCGAGTATAAAAGTAAAGTATTTGCTTTGGTATCATTCAACATCCTCAAAGTTGTCTTTTTTATCTCCGTTATTTTGGCGTTTTATCTTATACTGGATATTTATCAAAACCATTATTTTTTAGTAAAAGTATATCTGCCGTGTTTTTATTTAAATTCAAGTTTCACCAATTGACAAATATTTTATCGAGCTTCAAGGTGCGTATTGAACTAGAGCAGCCGATGGTGTCAGCAAAAATTGGCTACTGACTGGTTGTTAAGCCTTGCGACCACACCGAGAGCAGATAGTTGTTGAGTCGTAATTCCCAACAATATTGGGCAGCCAGATATCGCACAACTCAGATGGTCAGGAAAACTCAGTCTAATTTGGACTTTTCAGTACAACGTGAGTGTGAAGATGTAGCTTTCTACTTTTGGAAAAGGCAAACTGAAGACGAGTAAATTCACTTGTACACCCTTTCCTATATTTAAGCAATTCTATAGGAATGTATTCACTCTGCTGACCTTGCTTCTTTCCTAAGTCGAGAATTGCAAAAATATTTAGTGGGGTCTTGTGATGAAAACGATTGTAAAACTTGAATTGAAATAAAAATTACGACTAGATAAAAACGATTTGGAAAATATTCCACTTCAAAAACGAGAGTATTCATTTAAAGTACGACTTTATATTATTTTAATCACTTTTTTTCTTCATTCAGTAGGAATATCGTCACTAACAACGAAACATACTTACACTGATTTAGTGCGACATTTGTATAAATTTTTTTTAAATTGCTAATGTATGCAAAAAGTTTGAATGTTTATATCGTTATTTAAGTTTTTCAGTTACACAATTATGTTTGCAGTTGAGATTTGTTTACTCCATAAGAAATAATATTACTTTATAACATGAATAAATAACATTTTGAGAAACTTGAATGCTTAGTTGGTCATGCAATTTGAACCCACGATCTCCCCAGTGCAAGCCTGAAGGGTGACCTCTTCGTTACTTGTCATGTTGATGATCGGGAGAATTCGATGATATAGCAAAGTAATAGTAGTACCATAGTAATTGAATGTTCATGCAATGTAAGCTTCTAGTAGAAGAAAGAGGAATGTTTTGAGTAAGAGTACATTTTCAGCAGTGTGAACTGTAATTTTTAATATTGTTGAAATAATTTGTAACTGAAAGACCAAGTTTCATTAGTTTAGAATGCTCCAGAAGATGGTTGTGAATTGTCAGGAAAGTAATAAATTAGCTGGATAGTTGGGGTTGCTTGGTTAATAACAATCGATGGTTAAGGGATACCTACAAGGACAATAACAAAACCAATTTAACCAATTTTTTACTGACGGAAAAAAATCAAAACTATATATAAATATATTTTTTTAATACCACTTACTTCACAAAACAATATGTTATTTTAGTGAAAGTGTAGTTTATTTTGTTACATTTTAAACAAGTTTTAAAAATAAGACAAAGTGGCATGTATATAGCAAGTTTGTAGAGGTGTATTAGTAAGAAACGAAATGTAGCAAGTATGGTTAAGAAAAGGAATTTTGAATCGTAAGGTGCAAGTTTTACGTTTATCGAAAGTTTTAATACTGTATAAGGTTCTAGAATTGATTTTTTAATGTAATACAATCGATTATGAATTAAGTAAATTTAAAATAAAATGTACGCGGGCAAATGAAGTAAATAAAAACATTTCTGGTAAACTGGGATTTACACATGCAGGATTCAGAGCATTTAATATCGTATTTTGCATTTTTCCAGATTTTTATTTATGTTACAGTTGAAGTGTTCACTTGGCCAGTTCATGAACTACCTTTTTTTGGAATACAAAATATTGGATATTCATATTATATAGTTTGTATAATACTATTCAATTAGTTTATAAACCAGCGACACTTTAATTGTAACATTTACATGAAGCACGATATTCCGGAAAAAAGAACAAACTATGACACAAACCCTGTAACATAAAATTTATTTTATTTTAACTGTGAAATTTTTATTATTTAGGCTCATAATATTTATGAGTTTCTCATTGAATAATATAAATTAAATTTCTACACATCAGTTTCGAGATTTAGAAAACTTTGAATTATATACATTCCACACATACATATTTTATATAAAAATTTTATTTCTACTTTATGTACGAAAGATTTTTATACATCAAATTTTTTCAAAGTCATATTTACTTGCTGTTTGGCATTTACTCTACTCCTTTTTTTAAAATATCTTGCAAAATTATTCATTAAGCAAAATATTTTAATTTCTTTTAAAAGTCTAGTATTGAATTTATATAAAATTATATTTTAAATTAGGTTTTACTACTTGGTAATAATGTTATTAATATTCAGACCAAAAAATTGGTATGAATAAAACATTATTGAATCCCGAGAGCTACTATTATTTGAAATTTTATAAACTAATATCTGCATGTTAGTGTTCTCCTTACTAAAGATTTGTTTGCAAAAACTTCCATAACATGTCCTCGCAAGGCTTTGGTGCGAGTCCCATTGAGCTCTGTATTTTCTAAATTTACTACTTATTTATTTTTGAGCATTCGTATGCCCTTGTGACACGCATAAGGCCCAGAGCTTATATTATCTTGAGAAAAATATAGATATATTTATATATAAAATACGTACACTTATTTAAGCTGTGTGATTGAAAGGTTGTATATATAATTTATGTGGATCAAAAGTGATTGTAGAAATAAATCACCATCATATTATAACTTTGTTTTATTTAATTTAAATTGGAATAAGTAAATATTTTTAGAAAATCGATGCTGTAGTTTAAAAAAGGGTGGCATTTTTAAGCATTACACTATAATACATACATGTCAAGAAACTATGGAATCAAATACTTTCAAAGGTGTAAGCAGGCATAAAAACCATCTTCACCACAGCCAAAAAAAATTTCCTACTTAGTGAAGTAAGCAAAAGATGAAGCACCCAACCAAAATCGTGGCGTCTATGAGGTTCCCTGTGGTAATTATTCCCGAACTTGAATAGCTCGAACAAATCGTCCAACATAGAATTACCTATTCATCAAACATTGAGATTCCAACAATGCATTAGCCGAACATAGAATTTAAACGGGTTATTCTATAAATTTTTTAGGAACCAAAACCTTAGCCCCTGAAATTTTGTTTCTAGGGTGGCCATATAGTCCATTAAATGAAGGAGGAAAAAAAGGCAAAGTTAACATAAATTACGCCCCATTTTCATCTTCCGGTTGGAAGTTGCATTTGGTACCTCATTAAACATGAGACAAAGTTCTGCATGAAAACGCGTGCGAGGGCGGAGAAAATGGCCCCAAAAGACCAGAAAAATAGGTTTTCAGTCAATATCTTCTAAAATGTGGCAGTTAGAGATTTTCGGTTCAGATAAAAATTGAAGTTCAGGTCATTTTCTACAAAAATGGCCCCCATGATTTTTTTCGCAACATTAATATTTTCTACGAAAAAATCGGGTTGAAATACCGGAAATTTTGAGACTTGAAATATGCAAGTTTTGTACAAAATTTGAGCTGGGGGGTGATGGAAATCCATTATTTTCAATGTTTTGGATTGTGGAAACAAAAGTAGATGGCGCCACAACATTTTACAGATTGGGAAAATCCTCGGTGCCATAAATGCCTGTGAAGTGAAGAATATTTAACCATAATACTCAGCAACAATTTCTTGCAGATTCTCCGCAAATTTTTGCAAATTTTTTTGCAACCAGACTGATTGAGGTTTTTGGAATAACGAGTTATAAACGTTTTCCATGTTTCATTTATTATAGAAAAATATATTATTTTATTTATTTATTTATTTATCAACGGGACAACCTAATATAATGATACAAGAATAAATACATTGTAGACTAAAATATTACATAGAAAATTTTTAACAAAAGTATAAGAGATTCGCCAGTTAATTGTCCGTGAATTGATGAAAAAAGTATATAAAAATACATTGCAATTATGACATAAATCTGTTCGTCACCAGTCATCATCTGATTCTTGGTCAAGAACTTCTTCTGGGTCTAGAGCTCCCTCTAGCTCTACCCCGTCAACAACTTCTTCTGAGTCTACAGTTTCCTCTAATTCTATCTCTTGGGATAACATATTATCGCTGTCTTTATAATTCGAACACTGGCGTGACTCACACGAACTACAAATAGATGAGCAGACGACACGAGCGCCACGTAGAGCACACGCGCGGCGAACGACGGAGGAACGAAAGTAATAAATTATAGCGTATACATTTAGATATACTGGTTTTTCCCCGGGGTATCAAAGGTATGACTTGTATAAATCGATGGAAAGGTGGGAATTCCCCCATTACACTAGTTAAGGTGTTAAAATGTTGGAAATAAAGAGCAGGGAGAAAAAAACCACCAAAAAAAAGTGCGTTTTTTCCTTGAACCCGCGTTTGCTAATTTTATTGAAAAATGGACGACTTCGTCAAAAAAAGTAATTACACAATCGAAAGGTAGACATTCTTAGCTTTCAAATGATGTATCATAGAGACCAATCGGATCATGTATACATTTTTAATTGATGGTTGTTCACAAAATTTCCCCGCGATCCAAAAACAGCAAAAATTTGGGATTCAATAAACAACGATTAAAGGAAATTTAAAAAAAATTAGTGTATACAAATTTCAGGGATGACAAAGGACCTTATGAGGACCCATAATGAAGAAAATTTTGAGTAAATTAGTGCAATACAAAAAAAAATAGGAACAAATTCCTGGCGAGGTCAAAATTGCCAGGGAGCAGGAAGTTTGACCCGTGTTCCGATAGGGCCAAAAGAGTCAAACGTGACTCAATTTACAGGGTATGATAGCAGCAGAATTCCCCTTTCACCTGAATTTTGAATCATGAGAAAATATGCATTTTTCACAAAGTTATTGAATAATTTGTCCCCCCGCTGATGTGTAAATACACGGACTGTGCTCTGCGGCATACAGCACAGTAGCTCATTATTCGAGGTGCGCTTGGTGCCGTTTTTCTCGAAACCGGTCAAATCGAGAAAAATCATAAGGACCATTTTTGTAGAAAATTAACTGAACTTTTTTTATCTGAACCAAAAATCTCTAATTGCCATATTTTAGGAGATATTGACTGAAAACCTAATTTTTCTGATCTTTTGGGGCCATTTTCTCCGCCCTCGCACGCGTTTTCATGCAGAACTTTGTCTCATGTTTAATGAGGTACCGAATGCAACTTCCAGCCGGAAGATGAAAATAGGGCGTAATTTATGTTAACTTTTTTCCTTTATTTACTGGAATAATAGGAGGCAACATTTTAAATAGTCAAAGACGGGAAGTTATAACCTATGTTATAGCTAAAATAAAAAATAATAGAAATCACTTGTATTCAATTATTAAAAAAGCGGACATTTGAAATATTATCGCGTCTAATGTTCTCCTAAATTCGCAACTTAGCCACACATTCACCGTTTGTTTATCTCTTACTGTATTCGAGATCTCAATGATACGCCTCTAATTTGGTACCCACAGTACATTGCTAGAATTAATAATGTGGCCCATGTCATTTTTTTCGATTTGGTCTCAGCGAAGGTTGTCTTTTATATTTTCATGCGAACACCGAAAATGGGCGGAAAGTATTGTTTAGCACCCCGAAAGTGGAAAATTCTTATCTACTCTTAATTAGAATTTTTTGCCATTATGTGTTGCATTATATACAAAAACCAGTAGATAACTTTAAAACACTATTGTTATTCAGAATATTCTCCACGGAAGAGAAATACATTTTTGTTGGCTCACGAGCGAAAGCGAGAGCTGGCAAGAAAGTTCGAGACTAGTAAAAATACTTACATTCCCTGAAATATTTTAGGATATAAGAGCCGTATGAGACGCTTACCAAATCCGAAATACGTAAGGGAACATCCGACACCTTACGCTATTTTTTGCACTATCAGTTTTTTTGAATTTACCAACATTGTTATCATAGAAGTAGGTTGAAAATAAAAGAATAAATACTCCAGTCATTATTGACATTCGAAATCGAAAATTTAACAATAACTCCAAAAATTTTCAAACTTCGGTTAAGTGAATGGTACATTGAGACGACAATAAATCTCATTTTGCAACCTTGTCCGAAGTCCGGAACATTGTTAATATTGCAATTAAATTAATTTTTTCTGTATGGTCGTGGAAAAAATTCCAAAAGTTCTGCAAACTTGGGGAAGCTTTCGATATAATATTTCATATCACGTATTAAATTTGCAACCAATCTAAGTGTACGGAACATTTTTTGTTATTAAAAATTAATGTTTTTTTTATTAAACTGAAAGAAAACGTTTCAAAAGTTCTGCAAATTTGACAGATCTATCGGAAAAATGTACCGAACGATTGTATAAATTTGCAACCTTTTACGTTGACCGGAACATGTTTATTTATAATTTCTTTTAATTCGTGGTCATTTTTTCGAGCAAGGCGGTCTCGGAATAATTACAAAAGTTTTGAAATTTGGTAGCAAACTTTGAAAACATCTATTCTGATGCATTTACAAATTTGCAACCTCATACGCGATCCGGAACTTTTGCAATTTTCTTGAAGGTGAAAAAATAAAATTACATTTTTGCAAATTGCATCGACAGTAAAAGAATGTGGCAAATCCTCAAAGATGTTATTAATAAAAGTAAGAAACAAGTAAACTACAAAGGATTGGAAATTGATCAAAATAAAGGTGAAATCGAAAACTCGTTAAATAATTTTTTTGTAAATAGCATAGACGACATTGTAGAAAGTATTCCTCTCCCGGAACCAGCATTTAAAGAAATTACAATCACAGTGAATAGTACACTTGATACGTTTAAAAAAATTTCAATTAATAAATTAAGTAAAATAATAGATAGCCTCAAAAATAAAGCTTCTGGTGATGATGTCATAACTGTAAAACTACTCAAAAACGTTTTTGATGTTGTTGGACATCCTCTACTAAACATAATAAATACATCTCTTGAAACAGGGATTATACCAACAAAATTAAAAGAGAGTGTAGTAATACCAGTACCAAAGGTCACTAATCCAAAAAAGGCAGAGGAACTTAGACCTATAAATCTACTTCCAGTGGTGGAGAAAGTGTTGGAGATTGTCGTCCATGAGCAACTAAGTGAATACTTATAGCACAACAAAATATTTTATGAAGGTCAATCGGGATTTCGGACCAAGCTGTGAAAATGCGTGTCAGTTTGTGTTGTCTAAGTGGAAAAAATATATAGATATAGGCAATGTTATTGTTAGTGTGTTCGTAGATTTAAAGCGTGCATTTGAAACTATAGATCGCAAAAAACTAATTGATGTGTGTAGAGTATATGGAGTAAATGGTACAGTCCTCAGTTGGTTACAAAACTATTTGACAGACAGGTATCAGACAACCAAAATTATGAACAAGTTGTCAGAGAGGGTTGAAATCAAATGCGGAGTTCCGCAGGGGAGTGTACTGGGCCCTTTACTCTTTATACTGTACATAAACGACATTAGTAAGTACTTAACACATTGTTTTGTTAATCTTTATGCAGATGATACAGTTTTGTCAATATCAGGAACCAACTTTGAGATAATTTCAGAAACAATAAATGAAGAATTAAATATTTTGAAAAACTGGCTTTGCTTCAAAAAGTTAAAACTAAACCCTAGTAAAACAAAGTGTATGGTTCTTGGTACAAGATACAACTGTAAGAAATTCAGTGACTCAAACATTGTATTACAAATTAGTTCTGAAACTATTGAGCAGGTTACTGAAATAAAAAATTTAGGGGTACAGTTGGATCCGCAATTGAATCTATGTTATCATGTCGATTACATGTGCAAAAAATTGGGAAAAAAGATTGGGTATTTTGGCAGGATATCAAATAAATTATCACGGTGGGCTCGACAAATAGTGTATAATTCTATTATCTATCCCCAATTCACCTATTGTATGTCATTATTAATGTATTGCAATAAGGATGATATAAATCGTTTACAAATTTTGCAGAACAAAGCGATGCGAATTATATTGGGATGCAATAGGTACACCAAAATAAACGATATGTTACAAAACTTGAGATTTTTAAATATTCATCAACTGGTTCAAAAAGCAAATTTAATCTTAGTTTTTAAAATAACGAAAAATTTGACGCCAAGGTATTTGCTTGAATTTTTAACGAAAAGGGAGGACATGTTGTCTTACAATTTAAGATCAGGAAACGCTTATTATAGGTATTGATAGGTATAATACACAAAAACAACAACGATCACTATTTGTCGAAGGGGTGAGTCAATATAATGATCTTCCTCTTACTGTAAAAACTGCTCCCAATGTACGAATCTTTAAAAATAGATTAAGAAAAATGCATTTACAATCATAATTTTCATATCAGGTATTTTCTAAATTATACACTTATAAAAACTGTGTACTGTAATGAATATTGTAAACTAGCTTTGGGCTAAATAAAGTATTTATTTATTTAAAATTATTAGCCAGAGTGGCACTGTGACGTCATCTATTACTATTACGTCACCTGTTACCATTCGTAGAGAAGTTTACAAAACTTTATTTTCACCCTCCAAATTTTATTAATGTAAGTGTAGCCGTTCAAAACATACGAGGGGGGGAGGGGACTTTTTAATAGCACTGTATAAACAATTATACCGTCGTTTTGTTGATATATCCTTCGTTTTATACAAAGTCATATTAGCGTAATTTAAAGTAATTGGTATCCAAAATTTTAAATAATTCCGAAAGTACTATGCAGTCGAAATCACTAGGAACTAGATCAAAAAGTATTTGAAAGTAGTCCACATTATATTTTCATGTAACACTTTGAATGTATTTGCTTTGCCATCTACATCATCAGTTCGTGAAAGCTCACTTGTATCAAACAAATCATAATAACAGTACCGAGTATATCAACTTTGAAAATTAATTTTAAGTACAGCTTTGAACGAAGCGGTCTGAAACTTTAGCAAGTTTACTTAACATAACATATTTTAATATTTGATATTATGACATAAGACAACCGAGAAGATACTTTGTACGCGTACTGTATATATCTGAATATTTCCTAACTACACTAACTACATTCTTCACGTGTTTATTGAATACAGAAAAACAATTTAAATTTCTTAGCAGCGACAACAAAACAATAATTCCTACAATAACACTAGCATATGAACACATAATAGAAAATTAGAATAAGAAGATAAGGTTCACGGGGTTACAAAGTCGTCACAACGACAAAACTCGAAGTATTTCTGAGACGTTAAATAGCTTTAAATAGGACTGAGAAAGAACAGTGGGTCTTCGAGTTAGGAGGAACCAACAAAACCGAGCGAAGATGTTAATTTCGGTGTTTTGTTTGGTGATTACAATGCTTGGGTTGTTAGTGCTGTATGATATGAGAAGACCACCAAAATATCCGCCAGGTAAGTTTGTGTTTAAATTAGTTTTTTTATATAAAGGGTAATTCAGGGAAACTGAAATGATGCAATAATTAGTTAATTTATCTGGAAACCATGGGGGTAATTGGATAAAGTGGAGAATTTAAAATCCAAATTAAATTTGTAATATATTTTGTTCTCATTTTTGCAAAATCTTTCAGTTTTATGCTCAAAAAAGTTATTCATATTATCGTGTTATACATTAACATCTGTTTCAATTGGTGCTTTCTTCTAGATTTATATTTTTAAAATTAATACACTGTAAGGTATACCTTCTATTAATTATAAATAAATTTTGTCCATTTCACTTTGTTTTTCCTTTTTTTTCTCTTTGGGCAATATACTACTTCATCATTCCAAGTTTAGGTCTTTCTTTCGTTATCTTCGGTGCTTTGTTTGTCTCTCATCCTTCATCCTTATTGTGTCCGAGCCATCTAAGCTGTTCTATTTGTTCAATATTGGTTCTACTTCAAGCTCTTTCCGAATATCTTGGTTACGCACTTTGTTCTTTTTCTGTTACCTTATGAACTTTCCTTGAAAATTTCATTTCTTAGGCCAGTATTCCGCTTTTTTGTTGTTTGGAAAGAATCCAGCTCTCGCATCCATAAATTAAGACTGATGGTCTGTACATTGTTTTCTAGACTGTTAATTTTGTTTTCTCACGGTTTTCTCTCCTAATAAAAATTTTCTTATTTAGGGAGCAATAAGTTGGTTGTGCTTCCTATCATATTATTCATTTCTGCATCGGTTTTTTCCTTCCCGTACTGAAACTCCCAGTTTCTAGATTATTTCAGACGGTACGATCCCAATTGAATGACCTAGGCAAGTAGATAAGAATAAGTGCGTATTAAGGGGAATCTATCGGCAGCGAATGCTAACCAAATTTTGTTGAAAAAATACGAATCATGAGGTAATTACACATATTAAGCAAAGTTTGAGCCCTTGTAAAGAATTAAATATGGATTAAATGGAACAACTAATTGATAAGAAGTCTAATTTGAAGCTTTATGAATACTATATAAAAATCTCAGAATCCTCAAATTACTTATGACCGTACAATTCCTTATTGAAATTCGGTTGCTACCACTAAAATATGGGATACAAATGGACCGCTTGGCTACCTACATGTTGCGGAGCTTTCATATTTCTAATAAAATTTTCGTTATGTGAACTTAAACGTGAGGACGTAGGGAAACAACAAAATATACAAAGCATAATTGTGCAAGGTCGAATTTGGTAGATGACCCTTAAGAACGATGCGGAAGAGTCTGTCATTTTCGGCCGTATTCGCGTTTTTTACCTACTTCGCAGCATTTGATCACAAATCGAAGATATGCATTTTGTTTCTCTATATCTATATTTTTCAAAATCAATTTCAAATTCAAAATCGGACTACCTATAACGCATCCAGACTCACAGGAAAATATTGAAAAAAAATTGCTATGGCAATTGCAACAAAAGTAATTGTACCATGGATTGCACACATAAAGTGTATATAGTGGACTTGTTTTGTACGAAGGTTCAACGCTATAATACGAAAAACGACGAAGATATGAATTTTTGAAAAAAATACCAATTTTCCAGTTTTTCCAAATTTTCTGCTTGATTGAAAAATTATGGGTTTCTATTGATTAAAAATCTGTATCGTAATGAAAAATCTGTATCGTAATGGGTATCATTATGAAACGGATTATGGGCATATAAGTGCATTGTTATAACACGGGTGTAGAAAAAGTAATATATTTTACATAATGCCACATTCCGTTTTCTACTAGTATTTTTGTCATAAAATTTACCTATAAATACTCAATTTTTCTTAGGTCCAAAGATCATCCCGATAGTTGGAAATTTTTTGCACTACAGGGAAAGACTGAAAGTATTGGGGTACCATCATTTGGTATGGATGGAACTTTTCCAACAATACGGCGAAGTGGTGGGAATGAAGTTGGGTAGGAACTATGTAGTCGGTGTTTTTGGTGCAGACGTAATTAAAGAAGTACTAAATAGAGATGAATTCGATGGTAGACCTGACGGATTTTTCTTTCGACTTCGAACATTTGGGAAACGATTAGGTAAGAAAAGTTTTCAATTGAAAAATACTAATTGATATCTCAGAATAATAATTATTCTAACGCCCTAGACATTTTGAAAAATATTTTTCAAATACGCCGAAACCGGTAAATATCTTGTAGATATATAGTAAAATATAGGGTGTTCAATTTATAATTAACAGTTATAAATCGATGTTCGAAATTGTTCACACATCGGTAAAAATTACTGGCTTGGAAGGCTACTACAATTAAATATAGCAAACATGAGAAAATGGTGGTTACTAATTTTCAACCATAAAACGATTATAAATAAAAAACCATGTTGAATTTCCAACTTGAGAGCCCTTTAGTTCATTAACCAATAGACTTTTTTTTTTGCTTAAATACCAAATAACACATTTTCGAAAACGAGAAACTTGTAGGAAAAAAATACAAGTGAAAATCTTTAAAATTGTATCCATATTGGATATAATCAGAAATAAAATACCGTTAAACGTCTAAGCAATTAAATAACGGCTCTAAAGCATTTCAAACGTTGAGAAAATTGATTCAAACATACAAATGGGCCAACGACACGATGGTAGACATAGGTCAGTGTCTTTCAAAGCGACCAAGGGCAAACCACCAAAAATTTGTTGATGTAGGATGGGACAAGAGTCATAGGCGGGTGTTATAATCAATATTTATTTTCAATTCCTTGAATTGAAAAGTTGAAAAATTAAAGGGGAAGAAATAAACTTTTATTTACTTTTTCATTCATTATTATTTATTAAAAAGTTTACTCGCATTAAAAAAAAAATAATGGTTTTAATAATGAAGATGATTTTTGGTGAATGGAGAACTTAATTTTTTGATTTCACAGTATACATAATATCATAATCATTTTCCCAATAGGCAAATTTGCGTCTCCAACTTTTTTTATTTCGTTCTTTAGGTACGTTGTATTACAGGAGAAAATATTTGATGAGCTGCAGGTATACATCGCTCAATTTTTTTACCCCCTAAAATTCCCCGATCATACGGAACGTCTGCACTCACTGTTCGCAGCGATCGCTGATTTCCTCCACATTACAACAGAGAAAAAATAAATTCCATTTTCCAATGTATGGTGATCATGTAATAGTTTTAGCGCCGTTGTCAAATAGTGTTTATTTTCTGGAAGTTGAATTAATTTTGTATTGTAGGATAAAGTTAGGTTAGGTTTTGGTTTTTATTGAAACGACCTTTCCAAATCTGTATAACTTTAGTCCGCTGTTAGGCGGAATTTAGGTATCAAATGTCAAGTAGGTATATAATGTAATGTTATTTCATTTTAGCGGATTTCTGTATATTTGGTACTCATAAACTCCCACTCCAAGGCGGAATTCTAATCTTATTCGTCATTAATGTTTTATAAAATTAAAGTGCACAGTCACTAATTGTTGTTTTTGTTGTTTAATATTGCAAACCTATTATGTAAAAGGGCGAACATAAAAGAAAAAACATTCAATTTATTACATACCAGATGACCTGGCGAACTTCGTATTGCCATATTTTTTTGCAGCCAATACTGTCTAAAGTATATAAACTATATAAACTCACACTAAAACACAAGTTGAAATGTAATTTGTTTGCTGTTTGTTGTCTAATACTTCAAAACTAAACTAATTCAATTATTCCACTTTTTCTACTTCTCACCTATTATAGCTCTCGACTGTTACATGATATTTCTATATTTTTATGTAGAAGCTTCTATGTATACGTTCAAAAAGTAAAAGAAGAAGACTTACATCTGGAATCATCTAGAACTGTCATCGAAAAATGTAGAACAAAAAGTGTAGAAATATCATCGAAAAGTCTATTGACATAATGATATGACGTATTATCTGTTTGAAGTTGTCAACTGCTGGCTACACAATTGAACGTCATTTTGTCACATTCACTCCACACATATTTAAAAAAAAAATCGTTTTTCAATTTTCTTTTATATAAACCTTCTCCTGACTATAATGAACACATGAAGAAATATTTATCTAAAAAGTTATGCTCTTAGAAACATTTCGGTAATTCATTTTATTTACCTACATAGACAAACTCTTGATGACTATACCTAAAAATCGTAATTTGCTATAACACAATCTACGAATTTCCTCAAGTTTTGAGGAGCAGGAGCACAAAGTATGCGAAATGAATATAATTTAAGGAACCCCTTGAAACCCGCCCATATTATATTAAACAAATGAAGATTCTCAAGTTTTACGGGTCGGTAACAACCGGTCTAGGCATTTTTATTTCTTTTACATCTAAATCTGGTAATTATCTGACTTGGTTAGTCTGGATTATGTTGACCAGGTCATACAACTGATATACAAGGCGGTTGCTTTCAAGTAAGAGAAATTACAACGTTCTAAAAAGTTTAAGATTTTTTAAAATTATTGTTTAAGTAAACAAGTTAAAAATGGTTGAACTAAGGAAATACGGCTCCTAAAAATAGCTTATTAGATTCGCATGAATTTTTTTCTCATCCAGCATGGATTTACGTGAAATTTTCACAGAAGGTACAGGATATCCCATTAATCATTTTCTATATGATGCCGCTGTACGTTAAAACCTTGGCGGTAGGATTTTTATTACATTTTAACTACAGGAGTCGATGAAAAAAGTAATTCTAGAATTGATCCTTTTTTTTCCCTCGGAGCCGTCCTTTCGCCGGTACCACCTCAGCCTCCTGGGCTTA